>JAGFMF010011608.1:6352256-6405260 GCA_019455555.1 Galemys pyrenaicus | reverse complement strand
ATATTCCTAGGAGTGGGATTGCTGGATCCTATGGAAGTTCCATTCTTAGTAGATTGAGGAACCGCCATACTGCTTTCCATAATGGTTGGACCATCTTGCGTTCCCACCAGCAGTAAACACCCTCCTTGTAAAAGGAGAGTAAAAGAATATTTTACAACAGTTGGAACAGACTTAAACAAACCATCTCGAAATGCAGTGTCATGAGAGCTCACAAAAATAATGCCAAGCAAACTAAGATCCAAAGAGACATCTTTATAATTCTATTTATTTAAGTTCCAAAACTGGTGAAACTAATCTATACTGTTAAAAGTCAGAATAGGAGTTTTAGAAAGATCCAGAATGTTAGCGTTCTACTTTCTAGTTAAGGATGTTAAGTTCAGTTGCATAAACTTTGTGAAAAAAATCAAGAGGAGCATTTTAATTTATTGTGTTTTGCTGTATAGGCATGTTATGAAATATTGACTTTAAAAAGATGGTAACGCTGAGAAGTCAATCACTTGACTTACACAACGGTGACAAAATCACCAGAGTATTAGTATTCCAACTCAGTAAGTATCATTTCCTCAGAGTGAAGACAAATTTTCCAATGTACACTATATTATGCAAGAACTTTAATGAAAATAACATTTGCATATATTTAAAGTACTGCATAGTCTAAGAGATAATATGGACTACTAAAATCCCACAATTTGCTCCTCCTTCAACTCCAAAGGTCAGCTAAGTCAAATTCCAGAGTATCGTTCTATTAGTGATTCTGAAATCTGTCGAGGCTTTGTATTTATGAAAATGACATGATTGTATTTGATATACATACTTTATTTAGCACTGACACTTGGTCTACTATGCCTATCCTTTATACACACAGCACACAGAGTCCTCCTCCATTCAAAATGTTTACTACAAATTCAAGAGCATTACTAGGTCAGAGAACTCAACTGAGTTTTGTAGGATAAACATAAGCAAAACCAGCTGTAGAGACAATCTTATATCTTTAAAAATTTCTATATACTCACATATCTTTGACACTCACTTTTCCAAAAATTGAATCAAAATGTGAATGTATCAAAATCCTTCTTTAATGAATCAGAATGTCTACCACAGGTACACACACACACACACACACACACAAATCTAAACAAGTAGGAACAAAAATCCAAACCCAAAAATAGATTGTTGTGATATATATCTGATAACTAGTTTAGAGGTTTAATTCCCAATGTGATTTCAAAATTTTAAAAACTGCTCATTTTAAAAGAATTACAGAACAGAAGGAATGTAAGTTCCCCAGTTTGCATTTCACCACCCAGAAATCTTCTGATGAATAACTTTGTTTTGCTGACATTGGTTTGACTTCATAAAATGTTTCCATAAGTAGGTTCATTACCAAGATGTTATTACAATGAGACACATCGAAATCTTCTCTAAATGGGAATATACAATTCATTCAGTTTCCTATAACTTTATGATGAACTGACAATTTAAGTAACTTCTCACATGGCACAATAAACAGGCTTTGACTACTTGTATTCTAGACATATGTTCTGCCTAATACTCTCAAACCCTACAAAACCGGGAAATTCTATCCCTAAATACAGGGTCAAGTTTTCATTTGCTTGAATAGAAAAATGGTAAGTTTTTAAATGGAAATATTTGTGACTTCTTTCATAATATTTACAAAACTGTACTAAGAAAATTAGAATAATACTGGAAACATTTTGCTGTAGGTATGTACCAGATGTCAGATTGAATAACTTAAAGAACACTGCAATTAAATGATTCAGATTCTTTCAAAGGATGAAATACATTTTGGGAGGTCTGTTGTTACATGAATAGACCTGTTTCACTTAGTACCATAATGATTGTTTTAGCTATTAAAGCATTTAATAAGAGTTAGTATTTCTTCCCAAAGAGTCTACCATACTCCCAGATAATCTGGAAAGCTATGATTCCCCCATTCTTGTTAGTGGTTCTTCTTGGCATAGGGGTGCTATACCATTAGGGTTGAGTTCCATATATAACCCCTAGCACTATTGCTTGAACTGATGTATTCGTAAAGTTCTGCTTACTTTATCTTCAAAATGATGACAAGGCAAAGACAAGTAAAATACAACTTCTATAGTGAATATTACAGATTCTCCACAATATTCCCTAATATTTTCAGTCGCTAAGATAACATGGAAATTTACATTTGACATGTCAAGAAACAATAATGAAAAGGTAAAGCTCTGCAATGGAAATTTAATTACACATAATTCATCTATATGTAATTGATTGCTAAACAGTTCTGAATTATTGCTTTGGGATCTCCAACTCATATTAATTATGTATAAAATAATGGAAAAATATTTTTAAGACAATCTTTATCTCAGACCTAATCTTTCTCTTGCCTTCCAACTAGCTGGACAGCTCTGCATAAAGCTTCTGCCAGCATCAAAACTCCACATCCCCCAAGTAAATACGGGCCAAAATGTGGGCGATCTTAGCAAGATCCATGTACCGTACACAAATTTCCAAAGTCATTTCCTTTTGGACATTCACTGGTCATAAAATAGTTGGTCTGATAAAGGAATAAAAACCAACTCTAACACTATTATATATTTAGGTGAAGAGAAAAACGAGAGAGTTTTTGATATGATTTGTTGACAACAGTCTCTTTCTTTCTTTAAGGAATCTTCTCTAGACAAAACTCTTCATTCCCCAACTAATCAGCATGTCAACACTGCAGGACATTTGGGGTGAGGAGGGATATATTCGAGTTCACCCCACTGCTGTATTTAAGGATCAGGATAAAATGCAGCAAAACTTCAGATATTTTGTTGCTGGTTACATTTTTAAGCATCTTATTTTTTAAAAATATGTTTAATGAGAAAACATGGGTTTACAAGATTGCGTTTTAAGTGTATAGGGCCACACCTCTGCAAACGTATGTTACCACAGCACACACACCACCAAAGCCCCAATAATTCTCCTCCATAGCCATTGGACCCCTCCCCCTTTGCTCCCATTCTCCCTCCCAAGCATTAGGATTTAGTCTCCTTTGAAGGCTTTTAGAACTATCAGGATGTGAAAGAAAACCCAAAACCAACCAAGTGAAAATATCTTTCATCAATTTTTTATTATGCCAGACATCTACGATATTAACTGACTATTGCTCCCTCGAGGTGGGACGGCACTCTCGTCCCCATTGGTCTGATTATTCTGCATCTTCTGACCATCTGCTTAAAGTAGACATCACTCAGTCAGAAGCAGCTTTGTGGCACAGCCAGATGAAGTGCTGACTCCACCCCTGCCACTGTACACACTAAGAAGACTCCCTCTTAAGCACTGAGTTATTAAGGGTAGGAAAATATATATATATATATATATATATATATATATATATATAATGAATGTACCACAGGCCTCCCTGGTGGCACTGTGGGTTGAGCGCCGCACTGTGAAGCATCCGCAGCACAGCAATGCCATTTCGATCCTGGCCAGGGAGGTGACCCACATGGCACAGCAGACTTCTCCTGCCTCGCCCACTGCTAACCTCAGTGGTGTATTTCAGTCCATCTGCCTGTTTTGCTCCCTGCTCTGTCTCTGGTGAATCCTCTCACCTTCCGCAACTCTTGCCTGTACCCCAGCTCTTGTATGCATAAATACATAAATATTTAAAAATAAAATGCATACTTTCCTGCAAAGAAATCTTCACAAAGCTTATCTTACATGGCCATTATTTTAAAATAACTTGCATAGGGTCTCCCTGGTGGTGCAGTGGTTAAGCAACACACTATGAAGCAAACCGCAGCCACTGCAGCACGAGTTCGATCCCTGCTGCCAGCCAGGGAGGGGACCCACATGGCGCCGCAGATCTCTCTGCTGTGCCCACTGCTCCCCTCAGCAGTGTGCTTCTGTTGATCTGCCTGTTCTGCTCCCTGCTCTCTGTGGTGAATCCTCTCACCCCCCACACCTCTGGCCTGTACCCCAGTGCTTGTATGCATAAATAAATAAATCTTTAAAAAAAATAACTTGCATATATCTTTCTATCACAATATATTCTCTTGCACTGTTGATTTTAGAGGAGCTGAGCTAAGATGCACATGGTAGTTGTTTACAACCTCTAGTGTACATCCATGGGTGATTAATCAGATTGATTTTTCTAGGACGTATTACTTAATTATAGCTTAACCATCGCACATCATGGCAACCTGAGATTTGTTTGAAGCAATTCTGAACTCATTTCCACTGTTTCAACAAAAGACCAACTTAAAGTAAATGTATCAGTGAACTCATTTTTTTATTATAGAAGTCATGCAATATTAATATCTACTCTAGAATAATGTAACAACTCAAATTTATTACTTCTGAATATCCTTTCTTGTCCCAAAACTATGTTTTAATTTTCTAGGAATAATAAACCTCAAAACTCTTTGTGTCCCCATTGGAGTGTCTGTATTTTTAATCTAATTACTGGGTGTCAAGAATTCCAGCATGATAATTATGCTGTTTGTTAGAAAGAATTTCTTTCTACTCCCTTTCATTAAACTCCTATTAAGTTTACCCTCATCTGTAAGAGAGCAAGACTATATTTTTCTATTGTGCATATGATTTTTTGAGAAGTTGTTTGTCCACCCCATTCTGTGTTGCAAAGGGATGTGCACAACTTTCACACTCTTTTGTACATTTGTGATGATCTACATGGACAATGGATGCAAACGGCAAACTTTAGGAGGCGAAACTTCAATTCTAAGTCAGCGTTATGCCAAATGTAGTACATCAATCATTTTTACATCCATTTCGATCCTCATCAAACTAGCCTAAGGGCACACAGCAAAACGTGTATGGAAGCAAAACCCATCCTGAGAAAAAGAACAAAAAATGGAGGTGTCATGTGCCCTTCAAACTATACAAAAAACTAACAGTAGTTAATACAGCATGGTATTGGAATAAAAAGACACATAGATGAAAGGAAAAGGATGGAATGCCCAGAAATAAAATTATACATATATGGACAACTAAATTTATGATAAAGGGGCCAAGAGTTTACAATGAAGTAAGGAATATATAAATATATGAGCTCAGAAAACTGATAACACATAGCTGATGTTAACCATTAAAACAGCGGTACAATGAGATGTCACTTTATCCTCAATAGATGTGTCCTGCAGTAATTTTCTAAATTTATTCTTGTACTATAAATTACAATTGTCAAGGATAATTTGTTCTATACAATTCTAATTCTATGCAGTCTATAGGGCTTATGTAATTTTACCATGAAACATAAAAGTCAGAATGGAAAAATGGCTTAAAAAGGGAACATGCATAATCGATGATAGCGTACAATACATGGCAATGGAAAAAAGATTAGCAAATTAAGTATCTGAACCTTGAACTGACTTAAGAAGACATTTTAGCTTATTGTATCAAATCCCTCTATGGGAAATCAATCTATAAAAAGCCCTCTAGTTACTACTGCATTTCAAAAAAATATCTGAACTTTAGAGACAGCTTTCCAAAAAAAAAAAAAAAAAAGTCCTAGTTTGTTGGAATAAGAGCAAAGGCATCAATTCCTAAGAAAATTTTGAAAAGTAAGGACACTCTTAATTAATTTAAACATAAATTAAAAATCAAAAGCAAGGTACCTAAACTTTGCTTCAGGTACCCAAGGCCCTTTAGAAAGAGAAAAAGTCCTAGAAGAACTGAGACTACAGAGTAGGAAGATAACCCAAGAGTCTCTGGTGGAGGACTCTGGGAGTTTGGGTGGTGGCATGGTATGATGACACCAGAAAAGAGAGTGTTGTAAACCAATGTCACCTCAAAGCAAATCAAACAAAAATAAAGAGAAGTCAGTCTAAAGCCAGGTTTAATGAAAAATGAAAAATTATGTACTTTTGTTCACTCTGCTGGTCTTTTATTATTTGACTTCTACAAAAAGTATTCTCAGGAGTACTCCCAGGAGGCTTGGGAGATAGCTCTTCAGAACAGCCTCCCAAGTTCCTCTTTCCTCCGTTCCCAAAGTTCCTCATTCTGGGGTTCTCTAACATGCTGAGCCCTGAATGGTACAAACACATCATGGAGCATGAAACCAGCACAATGCTGCCCCAGAGGTTGTGTGCGGTTCTTGCAGCTCCCCAGTTCATCCGTCTATATGTTTATCTCCAACTAACCTAGCTCCAAGGTAGGGGGGGTCTGCACTGCCCCAGCACAGAAGCTGTCACAGAAGAGAACTAGAAACACTGTGGAAATTAAGCAAAATAAAGGAATGTATTTGACAAAGTGAAATTGACCCAACAAGGGATGTGAAACAGCCTTGGTCAATATGAATTGAAGTGGTCAGTATGCTTGAAAGCAAACAAGGGTGTGAAAGAGCATTGGTGGACATAAATCCAGTTTGGACATAGGTATTACCTGATGGAGCAAGTAAATTTTTGCACACTTACTAAATTTTAAAACTTTTTTCAAGTCTTGTTTAGCAAAATTTATAGTTGTATTCTTTCAACTGAAACTCATTACTGAAGATTAAAGCAATTTTTTTTTACAGCTTCCTTTTTAATCATATCAGACATCACAGTAAAACAAAACAAAAAAAGCCTAACTGGTCCCAAAGGTGTATGAATAAAGAGTAATGGGTGAGGATGACCTCCAGTTGTATTATTATTATTTGAGAGTTGAAGTACAAGCACTGTACTTCGCAATGGATTTAAATAACTAGGTTTTGGAGCCCCATAGCGTCTGATTATTTTTTTTTAAGATTTATTTTTATTTATGTGTACAAAAGCTGGGGTACAGGCCAGAGTAAAGGGGAGGTGAGAAGATTCACCAGAGACAGATTAGGGAGCACAACAGGTAGATCAACTGAAATACACTGTTGAGGGGAGCAGCGGGCGAGGCAGGAGAGGTCTGCTGCACCATGTGGGTCCCCTCCCTGGCCGGGGATCAAACTCATGCTGCTGTGCCACGGATGCTTCACAGTGCCCCGCTCAACCCACTGCAACCAGGGAGGCCCACAGTGTCTGATTTTAATTTAGTTAATAGATAACTGGCAACTGTAACATTAGAAAAGAAATCAAATATAGAAAGACTGGGTATCTTGCTGATACTAACTATACAGAACTGTTCTAATAATATCCTGTTCTAATAAATGAAAAACTATTATGATGTTCTTCTCTGGAAGAAAAGACTTTATATAAAGAAATAATGTAACCTTATTCAAATTTATCTGAAGAAGAGGGGAATTATTGAGTATGAAGTAGTTCTGGATACTTAGCAACATAAGGTAATAAATTTCAATATCCCCTTTAGTTGCAATAAGACTAAATAACTTTCAACAATAAATAAGACTATTAAATGTTTCAATTATTCTGACCAAGATACAGAATATAAACTATTCCTTACTTCAGTCATAGGAAACTGACTTAATTCCAATTCTATGTGCTTACACACTTATCTACCTTAATATAATAAACAACCTGTCATGTGTACATGTGCTTTTGTGTGTGTGTGTGTGTGTGTGTAGAGAAAGAGAGACCACTATCTTCAGTACATACAAATTTTACTTGAAGACAGACACCATGTCTTAAAATTGAAACTTTCCAAAGTCTAGTCAAGTGCCAACATATATCCTCCAATAAACACTATTACAGTTAAGGCGGAACTTTGTAAACAACTTCATCATAGATTTTAGTGTTTTGCAAAGTTGATAACAAGTGTTATAAACAGAAATTATCCTAGCTTTAACTTCTTAAAAATTAAACTTTGGAAATTTCTACAGAATAGTTTATCATTGCATGTGTTTTGATTGGGTGCAGTACAATTTTTCCCTGCTATTTTGGTTTAAGATAAATATTATAAAGCACAATAAGCTAGCAAGCAAATTATTCATTTCTACTTGATTGATTTCTATGCTGTTTTAGTGATTCCTTCTTAAGATTTTTTAAATATCCTCCTACAGCACATGCACTGACATGTACCATCTGAGGGCGCCGCCCACCACCTAGACTGGATCTTCTTGGAGTCCGTTACTCCTGAGACTCGACATGCTTTTGGGTGCATGTCCTCTGGCCATTCAAGTTCAAGTCCATTCTGAACTTGAAGGAATGAATAATATGTTGGATTTTCTTTATCTCTTCTTCGCGTGCCACCCAGTTGATCATAACTCAAACCACAGTGTGTTACTACCTTCCCAGTCCCCTCAAAAGTGCCAAATACCTTTCACTGTCGACTGCCGTATAGAGGTGGCTGCTGTTTCCTGTCTGAAGGAACCACCCACAGTCCCCCCCCTGGCCCAGTGACCATGTTCCAATCCCCCTGAGATCCAGTTCTCTTGCCTGTGTGAGGGGCAGGGTCCAAAGTTAGAAGCATAAGGCACTGAGACCTTCGGAATACCAAGAATTCTTTCTTTCTTTTTTTAATACTGCTAACCCAAGGTCACAAATATTACTGCAAAATATTATTGCACATTCTACTTGACGAGTAAATCTACAGCATTGTCTGTATGTCACAGTTATCACTATTTTCATGCAGTGACATTTTTTTCCAGCTCCACCGCATGCTAAGATTCAAAGACAACATTTGTTCCTCTGTTTCTAAAGCAGCTCCCAGGCTTTTACGAGTTCATACAGACATATTTCCCTGAGTGGGACTTAAACCTGGCCCACCTCCAAGATGGAGGGAACCTCACCCAGCTGTTCTGGACTACTCACTGTACCTGCTGTTTAAATGTTGATTACACCTATAAGAAATAATAATAGTACATCTGACATCCTCGGTAAAGATTAAGTAGTGAAAACGTAATCAGGAAAAATTTTTCCTCCAAATTAATTGCGGGGGCTAAATAAGCACAGAGTATTAAATAAGGCAACAATTTGTTAATGGCACCTAAAGCAGTATAGAAATATATATATTGCATAAGAATATTGGTGTGAAATCTAATATCCTTCATGGTCTTTAACTCCTTTTTACAATTTCCCTTCTCTTAAAAAAGATAAAGGGGTTGTTATTAAAACACATAGGTATTCTCATAGTAGCATATTTGATAAATAAATTATAAAAAAATCTGTTGGCATCCAAAATTTCAAAACTAAAACTGTGCATTTTCAGGTATCTTCTTCTAGAATTTTTCTGTATATGTACTCTTTGAGTATGCATAGCTATTTTACAAAGTTGAAGTAATGATACAATGTCTTCTACTTTGAAAGCACTAATCTTACAATATAAGTATTGCCGCCACCACACAGGAGTCTGGAAAGATATTATTCATCTCACAGAACAGTCTGCAAGTAGATTAATAACATCTTTAGCTCTCTATCATCCGCTGTACAAAATTGCTTTCCATTTCATTACTGTCAACAACCTATGATGAAAAGTTCTGTACACCAGTCTTTGAGCCTGACCTCACTATGTCCAATGAATTCCTAAAGATGGGGCATCAATTTCAAAAGCTGTAGCTTCTTGGTTCCAAGTTTACCTTGTGAACTGGTCCAGAAGAAAGATCGGTTCAGCACCCCATAACTGTGTAGAACAGACTCAACACAATCACAAGTTCAAATTTGTTTTGTTTGATCAATATGCTTATGATCATTTTGATTGCCTTTTTTACTTCTGAGGAATTTGAAAACTTAGTCACAAGTATATTTTGTGTTACATTTTTTGTCTTCTTTCATTTGTCTGTTAATATTTTTTGGCCCATTTACAATTTCACAAGTATGTTGCCTTCCAAATGTAAGACATGAGAACATTTTGTCATTTTTGTTGCCATTTTTTCAAGTTTGTTATCTGCTTTTCATTTTATCCTTTGACTTCCAGAAGCTTACATTTTACAAGTTCAAAGTATAAACTCCATTCTTACTTAGAGTTTTATTTCTTTTGTGCTTCCAACCCTGAGAAATAAAATACTTCACCTTTTCTAGCTTTCAGCTAGAAGCATAAAGCAATTCAAAGATTTTTCTTCATTTTCCACTTATCTCTCTTAATTACTTATAATTTATTTTGGTTTAGAACATAAGTCACTATTATACTTGAAAATTTCCACATAGGCTATCTTTGCTAATATTGAAAATCGTTCAAGCCATGTTTAACTTTCTCTAATGTCTCCTTTTTTATACAGCTCTTCTTTTAAAAGCTAATTATTTACAATCATAAAGCTTCTTTGAAATCTCTGGTTTTATCTTTTTGCATTCCTCTAACCAGTGACATATCCAGGTTTATTACCACACAAAAAGTCCGACTTTTGTGAGTAAAAACTAAAGCACCAATGGTTTCCAGCTACAGTACCAGGTAACTCTACAGCAACATCACTAAATGTGGAAGCTCATTCTCTCTCTCTCTCTCTCTCTCTCTCTCTCTCTCTCTCTCTCTCTCTCTCTCTCTCTCTCTCTCTCTCNTCTCATTCTCTCTCTCTCTCTCTCTCTCTCTCTCTCTCTCTCTCTCTCTCTCTCTCTCTCTCTCTCTCTCTCTCTCTCCCTCACACACACACACACACACTGATGGGAGGGCATGGGAGAGGGATGGAAGCTGACATGTCCCTCTGGACCGGTTCTTAACTTCTTTAAAAATTATTTGTTCACTGGGCCTCCCTGGTGGCACAATGGGTTGAGCACTGCACTATGAAGCGTCTGCAGCACAGCAGCATGAGTCTGATCCCCGACCAGGGTGGGGACCCACAGGGTGCAGCAGACCTCTCCTGCCTCTCCTACTGCTCCCCTCAGCAGTGTATTTCAGTCGATCTGCCTGTTCTGCTCCCCACTCTGTCTTTGGTGAATTCTCTCCCCTCCCCTTTACTCTGAGCTGTACCCCAGCTCTTGTATGCATAAATAAATAAATCTTTAAAAAAAATTCTGTTCACTATATAAAATTCTAATACCAAAGAAAAGGCCAAATCTTCTTTCTGTGTTTATAGATTATTTAGCAAAAAGAAGGAAGGAAGGAGGGAGGGAAGGAGGGTGGGATAGACTTATCAAATGCATGATATTCATGATTTACTTTCATGGAAGGACTCATTTAATGTTTCATTTTACAGATCTTTTAGAAATGCATCTAAAATGTAATAACTGAAAATAAACAGAGTAAACAGTTTGACACTTTACATTAGTTGGTGTACTAAGACATGATGGGCCAGAAAAAACTTTGTGAATAATCTCTCATGTGCCACATGACTTTTTAGACAGAAGTCTGGGATTCAGCCAGGATACTGTACCGGACTACCATTCCAAGGAAGATCAGATCATTCCGAACACTCCTGCTGTTCAAGCTGGCTCCCCAATTTGTGGAAGGAAATTCTGGTTCTTTAAAAATCTGGGGAGACATTTTCATAGTAATGTCTTAGGTTACTTCAGTGCCTAGAATTCTGTCTGGAGTTTACAAGGGTAAACAATGAACAAGGTTGCTAGAAAGGTTACGGTAATTGTGAGCTTTTGGAAGTGGAGCTTAACTTGAAGTGCTACGGTTTAAAATTCCACTGTGATGCTGAGTGGGCACTTGCTTACTTTAAAAGGACACATAACACGGGCAGGACAGCCTGGGTGCTGGTGACCAGGTTTCCCCCCACCTGTCTGTGTGGTCTTGGTTTCTTGAACTACCACTACCTAGAGTTTGGTGACCAGTTGACTCATCTTGAATTAGAATAAAGTTTATCATATGTAAAGGGCATTCAAACTCTGCCCTGATGTGCTGACATCACATATCCAGTCCAGTTTCCTCAACAGAATCAACCTTGTGCAATGTGAAGGCGTGACCATTAGACTTTACTGCACTAAAGAGTTCCCTAGAGATCATAGTGAACCTTGTTAAATAAATATTCTTGACTCCCAATGAAGAGATTCTAATTGTGGAAGTCTGGAGTAGGGTTCTGCAATCTACAGCACTTAAGAAACCCCAGGTGATCCTTCTGATGTGGGTGGTTCACAGAGCACACTGTGGTTGCTACTGACATAAAGGATTAACTAGACGTTTCATTCTATGCATTTGTTCTACAATCCAATGCTCTTTATCCCGTATGTCATCATCAATCATTTAGGCAGCAAAATGTATGAGGCAAGCGTGCAGAAGATGGTGAATCACATAAGCCATATGCAAAAAGAAATAACCATATATTAAAGCTATATGGACAAGTTTGTGAACTTGTAATTGAACACTATTAAGTGTCTTTTATTTCTGAAAAATGCTCTCATTTGTGTAACTCTAGTAAAAACAAAAGACAATTTATATTACAAGCAGTGGTTTTCAAAAAGGAGACATACATTTTCCTATGTGCTTCTGGTTTACCAGATGTCTTAGTAGATGCAGTCTAATTTCTTTTAATGGTCAGAGATATAGAAAGACATGACACCAAAGGGACAAGTCGACTCCAGTTTTAACATGATTTCTGTTTTCCCTTGATCAAGTGAGAATTCTCTTTTAGAGAAATTACCAACCTTACAGATTAAATTTTAAGTATACTGTTTATTTCAAGTTGTTATACTAGACTATGGAAATTACTAAAGTACCAAGTAGACCTTAAGATTATATTTCAAGCTTACCATAACTGAGATATGTGAAAAGTACAAAAAAAAATCCCAAATTTAAAATAAATGAGATGTCAGCAACATTCAGGACTCAATAAAAGTACAGTTTCAACTCCCAATCCCTACTGTGAAACCCCACCTATCATGAGACTTTGATTTCAATGCATTATCTCAGAGACACCATTAAAATGATACGTCAGATGATAATTGTTATTCTTATAAGCAAAATCTAAAGACACAGAAGTTTTACTACAGTGACATGTGCTCATGCACGTGTTATATGAATATACACTTTGAAAAGCCAAGCACTTAAAACTGTGATAGTCAAGTGTGATTTAAAATGCCCAAAATTTCAAGGAGAACCCTTGAAACGAAGGAATGAGAAATTGAGCAGACATTCTCATGGGGAGGACATTAAAATCAAAACAGCAACTGAACCTGCAGATGTCTGTGCAGGAAGGACGCAAAACATGGTTGAAAAGAATACTCTCTCTACAGGGTCGCATGTGACTGAAAAAACCACTGCATTGACAGTGGAACTAGTTTCATTGAATATAGCAAAAGAAAACTACTAAAAATTGTACACATCTCAAATGAATAATGAGAGTTGGCTTGGATAAACTTCACTGTACAAAAAACATGGACATATTCTTTAAATTGATCATTATCCCTCTTATAACGATGAAATCTTTCACAGAATTCCTTTAGAAGAGCAGATTTTTATCTCCAGCTAGGCATGGGAAATGCTTAATGATTCAAGAAAATACATTATATGCAGTATGTACACAATTAATATTTTCCAGCAGTAACATGTGGGCTCCTGCAAAGAGCACATTCCTTTTTTGAGCAGGTTATAATTAAAACTTCTTAGTCACCAAATTCTTTTCGTGTTTTTAGAAATGTCTATTGTCCTGTATTGCCTGTGTCTGTGGTTTCATCTGGGGTTTGCCACCTGCAGCTGCAAAATGCTCACAGTTAGATTTGCTACTGCAGGTGATTTCCTCATCATTCGCTTTTTTTTTTTTTAAAGATTTATTTATTTATGCATACAAGCACTGGGGTACAGGCCAGAGGTGTGTGTGTGGGGGCGGGGGTGAGAGGATTCACCACAGAGAGCGGGGAGCAGAACAGGCAGATCAACGGAAGTACACTGCTGAGGGGAGCAGCGGGCACAGCAGGAGAGGTCTGCTGCGCCATGTGGGTCCCCTCCCTGGCCGGCAGTAGGGATCGATCTCATGCTGCAGTGGCTACGGTTTGCTTCATAGTGCATTGCTTAACCCACTGCGCCACCAGGAAGGCCCCCATCATTCGTTTACATATATTTTTCACAAATATTTATTGAGCATCTACAAAGGCTGGATGCTATGTTGTGCACTGCAAAGGGAATAGAACTTATGTGATATGCAAACCACAATCTAATTCATTCTCTTTAACCAGCATTTGATGAATGATCTTTTGTTAGAAGAAAAGAATCCAAATTGGCTTATGAAGCTTACTTACTTGCTCTTGCTAAGCTAGTCCCATACTTAGTAACCACATTTTATAGGTTCCATAGAAACAAAGTGTTCCAGTTATGGGATTTATACCCAGATGCTCTATCATTCTAATGTGACTGACGACTCTAAGACTGAGTGTGTGGTCTGCCCACAGAACCTTAACCCTTGACTTTTGAGTGACCCTCTGAGACACGGCGGTCACTCTTAGGTATTCCAGAATACCACATGGTGAGCAATCACAAGTGGGAACATAGTACAGGGACTCCTGCTTGCCTCATCCCTGGATTACCCTCCTTCAAGCCAAGACAGCATGCCATTCATCTTGGTAGTCTCAGAACTTGGCACTTAGCAAGTGCTCAATAAATCCTTACTGCATGTACTCTCTTCCCAAGAGGAACTAGAGTTTCCTCTGCCTCCAAGAATGACATAAGGCTCCAACTTTTGAATCAATCAAGGATATTCAAAATACTTAGCAAAAGGTACAGAGCAGACAATGACCAATCACACTTGATGCTGGCTGTAGCACTAGAAGAGGGTAGTCCTTTGCTGGTCAAGAGTTTTTTCCTTTGTTTGCACATTTGGAGGATTTTCCATTCTCTTGGAGGATCCTGGGCATAGGATATAATTAGGTCTAATCAGCCTCAAATAAGGGGTAACTAACTGTGTGGGCTCATAGAAGCAGCTACTGAGTTAGCCCATATGGGATCATGTGGAACCACTAAACAACCAGGATAGCTGTTGTGCTCTATGGCAGCTGAATGCAGGCCTGGACAAGAGGCACCCCCTAAATACCATGGCCTACACTTGTCTCCCCTTCTTCAGCACCTCACAGGTACTCATTGCACCCCTCACACCTCTGGCCTGTACCCCAGTTCTTGTGTGCATAAATAAATAAATCTTTAAAATAAATAAATTTTCCTGATAGCAAATATAAAGCATCTATTAATGATAATGCTTAGTATTTCATATTATGTTTTTGATTCTATACTCTTATTACTCAAAACTGAAGAAAATGTAACTTTCTTAACATACTGGCGTGTTTCATAGACATGGTATCATCTCTCTTTCTCTCTCTCTCTCTCTCTCACACACACACACACACACACACACACACAAAGTTCATGTCAGTAAATAACACTATTTTGAACCTAAATGCTTAAGCTTCAAACCCCTTCTCCGTTTTCATAATGCCCGATCGATCCTTCAGTAAAAACAAGATTACAAAATCACATCCTGAACTTGATCACTTGTGTCTTCCACTGTTAATACACTAATCCTGTCCTCCCTCATCCCTCATGGGTCACAACAGGGGTTTCTAGAACTTAAATTGGCCTCCCTTCTTCCTTTCCTGCTGTACCCACAATCTACCCTCTGCCAAGGAGGGAGAGAGGAGGAGGGAAGGGGGAGAAAGGGGGAGGTCGTATTATACTTTGAATATGAAATTCAAACTTCTTTACCAAGATCACTACATTGAGAAATAAATCCAAACTTCTGTCTCCACTCTCTTTGTTCACTATGCTTCAGTCACACCGCCTTTACTTGGACACTCCCCACAAGTTCCTCCCTCAGCTCGGTAGTGCTCCCTATTTCCCTATGCAGGTTCCAAGTAGGTCTGTCCTACCGCAGAAAATCTGTCTTGCCATCATCATGTGCACAGCTCTTAGAACTGGACCTAGCTGAATACAGATTTGCTGGTCGGCTTACAGCCTTGTACGGAAGTACTGAATTGTCATAGTAACACCAGAATGCACCACTCATGTTCTAAAATCACAACAAAATACACAGAATAATGAAGAGGTTGATATAAAAAACATAAAGCTCAGTATTACAATTGCTTAAAAATACTTTAAAAAAACAAGAAAATAAAAAAATCTCTAAGAATAAGCTAGTAGAAAGGGAAGCATGCAATAACTTGGGCAATAAGCCAGGACAGACAACCTGAAGAGGGTTTGTGAGGAAGCATCCTGCTGATGATTTTGCTCTTGAGACAGAGCAAATTGATCTGATAAGGTAAAGGCACTACAATAAAAGAGCATGATCAAAATGCAAAACAAACATACAGGGTGCACTTAAGCCAACATGCAAGTGGCCTGTAAATGATGCTGTAACAGGGTTACAAGTCAAGAAGATGATGGAAACGTGTTCCTGGTGCCATTGTACATGGTGCTGTATCAAAGCCTGGGCAAGAAGCCATCTGTCCTGAGTCTACGCAGACCCCGCACGGCTTTGCTGACTCATGTCACAGACAGAGCTACCCTGAGGTCCAGGGCAAAGACCGAGAACATCTCTTAAGAGCTTCTGCTTTCACAGTTGACTGTGTAACATACACCCCACTCAACTGTAAATGAATAAGGAAGGTGTCTGAGATGTTTTTTTTCCCCTTATGTAATGAAAAGAAAAAATCAGAACCATTCCTGAATAATTCTAAAAGAGAATGCAAAAATAGCTGATTTTGTTCTTTGATTCTCTCCTGCCCTTACATGCTTCCTCTCTTGGGAATGATCAAGCGGGACCTGGAATCCTGGAAGGTTCAATGTGAGAAGCAACCACATTTCAGAGGAAGTCCCCATCACCAGCTGCGAGTCTTATGGCTTTAGTAGGAAAGCAGGTATTGCCCTGAGGGTCTGGAGTTAAGCTCTCTGGAGGCTGGAAGGTTCCCTGTGCCCTGAAAGCTTTTGGTGAAGGGAGGGATGGGTGGATGGGAGTCTAGTCCAGCCCCTTATCAGTGTGTGGGGTTGGAGGTAGTCACTCTTCTTTCCTCCACATGAATATCTTCCTGCTGCCAGGGTCTGCACTGCACCAGCAAAATGGAAACCAATAACTAGATTGTGTGATATATTTCCAAATAACTAAAACATTTAAGCAAAGTAAAGAATGTTTACCAGTCTCAACATCATCTTCCAAGAGGGTCTATTATTACATTTTAAGTGTATTTCCAGAGCAAAAAGGTGGCAAGTGTTTCTGTTTCCCCTTAAAAAAAAGATTATCAAAAATATAAGTTCTGAATTTCTGAATTACTTGTAATTACTTGTGACACATGAATGATGGAAAGTGATCAATTTAGGAATGTGTTTTGCTAGATGATATAAGGAGAGAGTGACTTCAGTCTTTTGTACCCCGTTAAAAGTTAAGAAATAGGATGGAGTTCTTAGGTTTGGGAAACAAACTGGAGAGAACTGTCTTGCTTAAGTATGGTTGGCAACAAAAATGAACTTCTTTGGGGTGCCAGGACCACCCAGAAACTCTGGGTCTAATCTGACTCAGGCAGTCAGTGTCAGTGCATTTTCTCTTCTATCACAGCTTTTATGTCCACATAGTCCTTGCAGTCTATACAGTCTGACAGACGTGTCTACTCAGTGACGGGCAGGTTATAAATATGCTTTTAAATTTAGAAAATTATATACATTTTAAATTAATACAGAATATATTAGTATAAATATTATATTTAAATATTAAAATGTAATATGGTATATCTTAAAGTCAACTCACTTTTTTCAAGGCCGATAGTTAGATTAACAGGGATAGAAAGATTTTGAGAAGAGAATGTTGTTGCTGTGGAATATGGTTTCAAAAAGTTTTTAGTGGTTCTCTGAACTCAGAAGTTTTGAGTGAATTTCTCATTTTGGTCCTTGCACCTCAAAATCACGTTGGCATTTTCTTCCCCTGGAAGAACCTATCAATGCCCAAGATATCACCAACCCGCTCTGTATTTAAAATATATATATACTTTCCTGCTTGGTTTTTAAGGCACCTAAACTTATTTTTATGCATTGTTTTAATAATTTTTAAAAGTGGAAAAAATAGAATACACTGGTGCAACTTAAACATATCTTAAAGTCTAAATGCTAAATGAATAAAATAATATTCACGGACACTATCTTTTGAACGAAGTTCTTACTTCCCAAGGAATATACTGACATGCTACAATGTACAGTTATTTTATTTGTCAGCAATTTAAATATCTATGCATAATGAAAGTATTTCTTAGCTTACACACTGCCCTGGACGTGTCTGCTTGGAAATCAGAGCGAGCCTCCCAGTGGATGGAGGTAACGTAAGCCCTAACATAGAAGGAGAAAATTCACATGCTCCTGGTGAGCGGCCTGGGTGCAGGTCGGTTGTGAGGGCAGGTGGGGCCCCTTCTCCCACAGAAGGGTCTCCTCCCCACCCTCCTGTTTATTCTGTTGCTGACTTCCAGGCCCACCCCAGAAGCGCTGTTCTTGCCTTGTTCACTTAGTGCTGACTGACACTGTCTCTTCACTTCTGTTCACTACAAGGACTGACATGGTCCCTAATTTATTTTCATTTTTCGTCAGTTCCGTTTCACAGTGGCCTGACAGAATTTCAGTGCTCCAGGTTTATGAAATTCATCCAGGTCAGAGCAAAGTCAAAGGAACAGGATAGCACCCCACTCCTCCCGGCCGCGCTCTCCTGGCGCCTGAGATAGCAGGTGTACTGACTGCAACCTGTTCCTCCTAGAAGCCTCCGTATCTCCTCCCAGGGTTTCACCCTGAAATAATCATCTTGCACTAAGGTCAAATTCCTGGTCTGGCAGATCAAAGGTAAACTTTATTCTCCAGTAAATATGAAAATCAAACTATTTCAGAAGAGATTCCTAGTCCTCCCTCATCACAATAAGCCTTTGTGACCATTTTAAGTAACATTTTATGTAACATACCAGCCCTCTGAATTACTAAAATCTGAAAGGCAACGAAAATATTTGATTGCTCTACTTTTAAGCTTTTTCACAAAATATTCTCATACTTGGAATAGTACTTAAAGGCCTTTGCACTGAAGTTAGTTAAATATTAGAAGTAAAATGCCTTTATAGGCTGTGGCTGGGATTCAAAGTTAGCACATGCTTGGAAACATGCTGATGTAAACCAGTATCAACTCAATAAAAAAAATTTTAAAAAAGAAAGAAAACAAACAAAAAAAAGTGCTGTTCTGTGACCTAGTGAAAAATGGATATATAAACAGGCAAAAGAATTTGACAGCCTGAATGTGAGTGAATTTCAGCAGTATTGCTGCAAGCCATTCTGCATGTTTGACACTTTGGACAGAATTTCAAATTATAGTGATGGAATCACTGCCTAATCCTAAATGTGGACTCACAGCTAAAACCAACTGAAAAGGAACAAATACTGGCACCACACGGCCCAGGAGGAAATACCAGGCACTGAATCAGGGGCATCAGGTGGTTTGGTCACATTGGTTTTACCCACTTCCTTCCAGGAAGTTTCCAGGCTTGACCAGTGAAGTCCACGGTTGATTCTTTGGCCACCAACCTCCCTCCCTCCACGCCTGTGGCTTCAAACTCACCCGCCTGCTAGGTTCGATGGTGTCCTCACAGTGACAGCCATAGTAATCCGGGGTCCTATCCAATTCCAGCAACTGTCCTTGTGCCCTGACGCTCTTATCCGAATGGCAAGACGGGCAGAGAGCCGCATTGCCCATCTCAGAAGGCCTGGCCCCGCTGGCGCTGGCCCTGTCCTGTCGTTGACCTCTGTGCTGTGTCCGGGGCTCCCAAGGGGACACAAAGGTGGACAACCAGTTCCCCCCCACGCCCCTCACCCGTTCTCCCCATCTGCTGGCTGGCTTGCTGGTGCCAGAGAGAACTCAAAACCCCAGCAACTGCAGGCTGCATTCAGTGGCTACTTCCAATTCAGGCACTGCCAGTCTATTTTTACACCTACCAGGCCAGCTATGCATGTCAATGGAGCAGGGGGGAGGCCGGGGGAGAGCAGGGCAGGGGGCGGTGTTGTTTTGTTTTTCACCATGTGAGCAGACTGCTGTACACATGGACTTAAGTTCCTGCTGTGTAAAACGTTTCTGCATTGGAGCATTTTTGCATTACTCAATGAATGCCTTTGAAGTCTTCGATTTCTGCCTTGCTACTCACACCAAAAGCTCAATCTGTTCATCACTGTGCTTTATCAACAGAGCAGGTAAAAAAATATATATATTTTTGCAATTTGGTAAACCAAGAGGCATCCACTTAGCTTACATGCATTATTTTCTTCGTGATCATTTACAGAAAACAATTAGCCATCCTGTCCACATTTTAAATTCATTGGAAACACATCAATCAAAATGGCTCATTTTACACTGGTATGGATTTTTTGAACTTTCTAAATTGCCCACGGTTCTCCATTATTCATGATTGGGCAACATAAGAGCAAACATTTTGTTTCATTTATAACCTTTTAATTTTTGATATTTTGAAAATATTTTCCCAGCTGTACAGAAAATAACCAAGAATGCTTTTCCAGACCAAAAATGCTACCTATGAAACCTTTCTACAGACTTCTTCTGACATGAGCAAATAAAGGTAGATTTAGGAAGCCAATAATGATAAAACTCAAGCTTTTGCTATGGATGATTATGGATTTTACTTTATCGACGTCAATTTCGATCTTCTGTTCACACTGATTTTGTTTCTCGGGTATTCATTTGTTTTTCTGAATTTTCATGTGTATCTTTGATCCGCTTTCCTGTGTCTTCTGTGTGGTCTGGGAATTTCTTTGCTTGGGCAAACCTGGACTCTGTCCTGAGAGGAGCACCGGCTCCCAGTCTCTGCGCCAGGGCTCTGGAGATCTGCTCTCTGCTGCCTGCAGTGCTCCCCTTAGGCCTTGTGGGCGTTTGTGGTGCTTTTTGGCCTCCCCATCCTTTGCTTGCAGGGCCAAGCTGCTGCTGTGGGTGTGGCTTCTCATGGGAATGCCTGCACTGCCACAATGGCCAGGGGTGCCCAGGGGTGAGGGGGTTACTGGTGCTGGGTGGGGCACTGCTGGTGCCTGCAGCACCAGTGCCTCAAGTTGACTTTCTTTACCCCCACAGTTTCCTTGAAGACTGTATGCAGATGCATATTAAATTATATAATTCTTTTGATAGTATCTGATCCTTCCTCCTCTGCTATTTGCTTTTTTTGTGTATATCTTTTCTTCCAAATAAGTTTTAATCTATTCCATGACAAGGTCCAGACTTAGATTTTTGATCCCCCATGCACATTCTATATATTCAATAGTAAATGTTTCATCACCTATTTTGTGGAAACTAGATGTGGAAGCCAGAAAACTCACCTTTCCAATTTGCTATTAAAAAAAAAAAAACACTAAAAATGTAATGATATTACATGTTAGAAACCTAAAACACATCCCTGAAATAGCCCATAACTCTATATTGTTTACAAGACCCACAGACTGAAATGCCATTCGGGGATACTGGTTTCCACAAGAGTCCCCATGCTGGGTTTTCACTAACCCTGACTTGAGTAAATGGATTTCAGAGTTCATTGCCCACCGTTAGTAACTGATTCTGAAGATCCTAGACCCACATCCCAGTTTCTCTGAGGCACTGTCAGTATTTAGACAGAACCAGAACAAAACAACAGCAATGAGAGGGAGTATAACTTCTCCATGCATGTTAAAGAATGTCTAAACGTTTTCAAAGAGTAAGCTTTGGCTAAAAGAATTTATAAAGGTGACATTCCAATGTGAATGACAAGAGAATTGAGTGGGCTGAGAGGCACTAAGCAAAGCCTTCCCTATTGCCTGAACTATTTTATATAAACTAGACTGATCATTATATGGTAACTTTTCATTCTACATTCTTGAATGATGCACTGTTGTTTAATGGTGAGTTTACAAACTCTCTAAAAGAACTGCTTTTAACTCTCCCACCTTCTTCCATAAGGATCTTAGAAACTTCGGACATGAATAAGGTCTTAAAATGCGTGCTTTTCTTCAATATATACCAACTCTTAATCAGAATATAAACCCTGGTTTTGCCAGGTGTTGAAAGAGAAGCACTTTCTCCAGTGCTGAAATTAGTGCTTCAGGCTCAAAAATACATATCCAATAGCAATATTTAAGTTGTAATCATGCAGCTTAGAAATAAGAAGCAGATCATAAACATTGTCTCTAGCCACCTCCCTCCATTCCAGGGCTATGAGCTGAAACGTTGTACTGAAACTTGCAGAAGGAGTATTTCATGGCTCTGGGCTAGGGAAAACAGGCACTACGTTCTAGATGAGTGATTTTGCTGTATTTTAACGACATGGATTCTTTCTTGTCATCTTTCTATCCCTTTTAAAGCACTATGCATTCTCCCACCAAGCCTTCAGCCAAGCACACAGCTCCCTTCCTCCATCAGTTCATGCATGTTCTCTCCTTCAAAGCTGGTATTAACATTCACTTTGCCTTGAAAGTGTTAATTACACCTATACGGGCCCTTAATTTGTTCTGTTTTTTAATGAGACTGAGAATATTATCAACTCTTGCTGTTTTTCCATAAAATGCCCTGTCTTGCTCACTGACCTTCGCATGTACCTAAAATAAACAATAGTATTAAAGGCTTGTTAACAGAAGGATAAAAGTCAGGCAAGATAGGAACACAATTAATAATATTAACTGGAATATACATATCTTTTTTATACATACAGCAACAGGTTTAATGATTTTTTTTTAAATTTAAGGATGACTAAGAATTTCATTTCCAGATTTGTAGTAGCCTCCTGTCTTAGAATTTGGAGAAAAAAATGACATTGTTAATGAGTAAATTTTCCCAGAAGAGGATATTGGGCAACAGAAAGATGTTTATAAAGTGCACTGAGATGATGAACCACAAAAGTTGTTGACAGCTCTTATATTTTTTCTAAATCACTAGCAATTCGACTTCTATGGATCTCTTTTTTTAATCCCAGAGAAATCTTCCATCCTCTCTCCAGTAGAGAACCATTCTACTTGTTGAGTATAACAACAGGCTCCCAGCATTACTGGCTAAAACAAGCTCCACGGTGGCACAGGAATCCCACTGTTTGAATTTAAAGCCCAAGCTAGGACAGCCAAGGAAGGGCAAATGACAAATGCTGGAGCACCGGTGACAGCTGAAATGTTCTATTTTCTGATGGATCAGATTTACAAGATCAACCTGGATGCTATCTTAGCTGTGAAATCAGAACTTCTGAACATCTCCATATTCCTGATCACTGCATACTTCGCCAAAGATCCCATGCTTCTTGCCAAGTCAAGGTGAGAGGGCTTTACAGAGGGGATGTTACTTCAGTAGCTAAAACACATCTACTTCTAGTTCCCAGCAGTGAACTAGGCGTGGCCAACATGTGGTGAAAGCTTGTGCATGTGACAACTGGTCTACCTACCATCCTGTCCACCCAAAGGCAAGGTCAGCAAGCACTCTGCAGCACCCATGCCTCAGTAATGTGCCTGCAGGCTGCTGGAATCTCTGTGGACCTCTGACAAGGGATATGCTTTCTGCCAGGGCAGAACAATATCACTACTGTTTTTGCAAAATTGCTTCAAAGTCATCAGGGCAAATTACTCAGAAAGCAAATATTTGCATGTTTGGCCACACTGTGAGCAGGATACTTGAACTTGGTGTGTGATTTAGAAAGTGAAATTCAAGCCCCCATGATAGGAAATGTTTGCAATATCTCCTTAAATTCCCAGACACTTTTACTATTATCATTTCATCTGTACTTCAGGGTTTAGAATCCATCAAAAAGAGGAACGTGATTAAGAGCTGAGAACAAAGGCGAGCTTCTCAGCTACAATCTGAAAGTAGCTATCCAAGTCCCCAGGACACGTCTGAAAACCAGGAACTGGAGTTTTCAATTTCACCTGTTCAATGAGAAGTAATCACTGCAGAATCATCAGAAAACTAACACCTTGGAGGAGAACTAGCTGTGTTTATAATTTAACCTAAAGGGTGAGATCACAGCTCCCGTGGAGAGAAAAGACCTTGCAGCTAAGAGTTGCTGATTTCAGACTATGCTTCCATCACTAACTTAACTTATGTGAAGTTCTCTGTAACCTTGCCCACATCTGGCTTTTAATTTACTCTGCTTATTTAAAGAAGGGGGTTCTACTTGATGATTGCCAGATCCTATCTAGTTCTGTAGTTCTTAGATTCAATGACCAGCACTTACTAAGAGGTGAACATACAACTAGCAATTGTAAAGTTTCACCTCAAAATGGTCTCAGTCCCAAAAACTGATGTAGGATTGTCTTATATGACTTTATGGGAAAGTCTTGTATATTCAATGCATAAAGTAGAAGGGGTTTTATTTTTATGCAAATGTTTTGATTCATTTGCTCCTAAAAAGTAAGTGCTATGAGATTAAAAATACTGAGGAAAATATTTTGCCAGAAGTCTTTACAGAGGCAAACCGGGAAGAAAGTTCCACTTAGTATCATGGAATATAATTTGTTTTCTCTCCTCCAAGTTGTAAAGACTATTCAGAATATCACACAAATGCAAAAAGGCGATGTAGCATCTCAATCTAAACTATCATGTGCAAAATAAACTGTTCTAACATGATACTTAGTTAACACTTTGACTTTATCTTGCAGATCTCCCTTAATATGTAAATTTGCTGTTACTTTGCTGAATTTAGAAATCCGTTTATTAGATTGCAATCCAATTCACACCACCCACTTCTTTTTTTTTAATTTTAATTACTGTGGTAGCCATAATTCCCTGATTAAAACTAATATTTCATTATTTCTTCTATGTGCAAAATTCTCCATGCCCAATCTCATAAAACCAAGGACAAGTTTTTCTAACTTTGGGAATCAATGACCCATGGAAATAAAACTGGAACATTCAGTGTGTGTTGTTTTCTCCTATGTTTGGGCACGTTCAATATAATTCCTTTGGCTAAAAGTTAAACATATAATGATTTTCACCAACTGGATCTGTTATATAACTGATCAATCAGGGAAACTGTTGCATAATTTATAGATGTGCCCTAGAGTCCCTATATTAACATGTGGTATAATTTCTCTAATTGAGGTCAGGATAAAGGAGTTTTACTCTTGATGTTTTACACAAATTCATTAAAATGAATATTGCTAGAGTATTCATGTGCCTACAAACATCAATTAACCAATTTCATTTTACATTCCTCCCAGCTATTATTTCGATTCTGGACCGCCACCTCTTGACTTCTGGTAGATAAAGGAGGACGTTCTTTAATAAACAGTGTGAACAGCTCGAGATGTTGTCTAAGGGCTACAGCCAGCACAGAGTGGGCACTCGATAAATGCCGTTGACTGACATTAAAGACACAACAAGGCAACAAGGCAAGAAGCATATGGGAGCCTAGAGGGACTTTTCGCTAATTCTCAGTTCTGTCGTGCTGACCGGGTTTTGAGACACAACATAAATTAGACAATTTAACCATTGTGTACTCCTCCTTTTCCTGAAGAAAAGCATATGAGTCCACAATACTCAGACAAGGGATGAAAATAAAGAAGTAGGAAGACGCTCCATTCATCTGGCTTGCGTAGTTATGCCTGTGTTTAGTTTCCTGACATTTCTTGTACGTGTCCATCTGTAAACTAGGGAGACAGCTGACACATGTCATCTGAAAAGCACTTTGTTAAGGGGAATTAAAAATGAGTGGTGCGCTGTGGATCAGTTCATAGGGAAAGTCTGGGGCCCAAGAAGCTTTTTGAACAGGTGATTCGTCATGGGTGGCTGGGAGAAGGTGGACAGCTCCCCTGTACACGCCAAGTCACAGTTGCCTAGGGATCACTCACAGGTGTCTCGCACACCCAGCAGTTAATGTGGTGCATAAGCATCTCGACAGGATAAATGAGAATATATAACCCACCACCCTGAATAATGTCCTACTATGAAGCATACAGGAAACTCCATCACTGAGCTCCAATGAATTATCCATGACTGGGACTGGCAAATAGAAACCCACTTATCCACACTTCTTAACTGTCACTTCACTTAACATTTGGACACCAATTCCTTTTGCTGGTTCCCAAGCATTAAATTATGTATGTCTATATTCTCAATTTCTCAATGGCACATTCACCCTACAAATTCTAAAGAAGAGTAACTTTTCATCAGTTTTCTGGGTTTTGAGATAGAACATGAGGGTTTAAGTGTCTGATACATCTGTTACCACCAAAAAACTTTATTCAACCGGAAAACAGTCAGTTCAATGTAATCATATGTTCAAATGTCAATCTATTGGTCTCCAAGCATTTTAAAAGGATAATTTCCAAACACACACACACACACACACACTACATTTGAAACTAAGCAGGAGACGCAGACATTTAAAATATACCACCAGGTTAAAGCCAGGCACTGATCAAGCAAGAGCAAATTCAAATTCAAACTAAGTATGAAGCTGGAGCAGACATGACTATCTCAAAAGCACCAATTAAATCTGACACTGTGAGGATGGCAACTAACTAACTTCCCTTTACAATATGGAGACACTGAATGGAGAAGGGTCGTTCAGTTGCACAGCACTTGGGTGACTGTAAACACAGCATCATAAGTGTTTGTTTGTTTTTTTAAAGATTTATTTATTTATGCACACAAGAGCTGGGGTAAGGCCAGAGTCCAGGGAAGCGAAAGGATTCATCAGAGACAGATTAGGGAGCACAACAGGTAGATCAACTGAAATACACTGTTGAGGGGAGCAGCGGGCGAGGCAGGAGAGGTCTGCTGCGCCATGTGTGTCCCCTCCCTGGATGGTGGCAGGGATCGAACTCGTGCTGCAGTAGCTGCAGTTTGCTTCATAGTGTGTTGCTTAACCCACTGCGCCACCAGGGAGGCCTGAGTGTTTGTTTTTTTAATCACATGTTGAGTTATATATATATATATTTTTTTTTGTCCCCCCCTCTCTGGCCGGCAGCAGGGATCAAACTCGTACTGCAGTGGTTGCGGTTTGCTCCATAGTGCGTTACTTAAACCACTGCGCCACCAGGGAGGCCCGAGTTATATTTTTCATTATGAATTGAATAATGGGGCCTTAGTGATGGCCTAAGGGTTAAATCTCAGCACTATCACCACTATGGCCTGATCCCTGGCCAGGGAGCTGACCCACATGGTGCAGCAGACCTCTCCTGCCTCAACCGCTGCTCCCCTCAAAGTGGGGAGCAGAACAGGCAGATCGACCGAAATACACTGCTGTCTCTGGTAAATCCTCTCAATGGCCCCCTACCTCAGGCCTGCATACCACCCCAGTTCTTCTACTCATAAGTAAATAAAATAAATCCTAAAAAAATTAACTATAATTATCGAATGAAAGATTACATTCAGTTTATTTCATTTTGACTGTGAAAAGCCAGAATGTCCAAAAAAGGTATAATGTCATTGTGCAACTGATCATTATTTTGGGTTCAATTGGAAGCTCTCTTGAGCGTAAATGAAAGTATAAACAATTATTTATAATCCTTCAGCTATTCACACTGGGATAAACTTCCTAATTACATATCATTTATTCCCCCTGGAAAGTATTTGGAAGACTTCCTAAATAAGGTTTTTAATCATGTCTGTTGTTTTTTTCAAGATATGTTAATTTTATAAGCAATCAAAACCCCTAGGAATATAAAATAAAAATATTATAGGATCAAAATCTTTAATTCATCTCCTCTAAGATGGCATCAGTGAAGACTCAGGTCCTCTGAGCTACAGACTGCCTGTGTGTTGCTAAAGAATAAATATCGGCCAGAACATTGTCATTTTGCACTTAAGTATTCCCATCTGTCCAGCAACGAGTTACGGCAAATAGACTCTTAGGAGAATGCCTGCATGTGTTGAACATTTAGAGTTAGAGGTTTATAAATCACACATATGACTTATCTTCTCTGCAGAACGCTGAAGAAGGAAAGAAGGACGAAGGGAGGAAAGGAGGGAAGGAATAAAAGAAGGAAAACAAAGATGATAAGGTAACATACATGTCCCTAAAACCTAGGACATTTTTCTTCAAAGATAAGTTATTTGAGAATATTTTTTAAAAAGATTTAATTTATTTATGCATACAAGAGCTGGGGTACAGGCCAGAGGCATAGGAGGTGAGAGGATTCACCAGAGACAGAGTGGGGAGCAGAACAGGCAGATCGACCGAAGTATACTGCTGAGGGGAGCAGCGGGGAGGCAGGAGAGGTCTGCTGCACCATGAGAATATTTTTAATAATTCCCCCTCTACCCCAATTCTTTAGAACTAGTATTTCAACATACTCAAGGCTGTCCTAGGTTGAAAAAGAGTGTCTCCCTAAAGCAGGACTGTCCCCAACCTGGCTCCAGGGCTGTTAACTCCAGTTCAACTGACTTTCTCAAGATTTGCTGCTCCAATCCAAGCTGTTGATGCTTTTGACATCCCTTTCCCACACCCAGGCTCAAGGATCTACCTGTCTCCATCCTTCTGCCACTATTTGAGATCGGGAATTCACCATTAGCTGACTGCATTGCTAGAACCATTTCCTAGAGAGCTTCCTGCTTCTTGCATTGTTCGGTTACAAGCCAGTCTCCACATACACCAGAGTGATCTTTCCACACTCAGGCCCATTCAGGGCACCTCCCAGAATCTCCACCACACAAGGCTCTGTCTTTCATGTGGCAGAGTCCCCTGCCCTCTGCCCCATCTCATCTTTGCCTTTTCACTTTTTTTTAAAGATTTATTTACTTATGCACACAAGAGCTGGGGTACAGGCCAGAGTCGCGGGAGGTGAGAGGATTCACCAGAGACAGAGTGGGGAGCAGAACAGGCAGATGGACCGAAACACACCGCTGAGGAGAGCAGCGGGCGAGGCAAGAGAGGTCTGCTGCGCCATGTGGTCCCCCTCCCTGGCAGGGGATGGAACTCCCACTGCAGTGTCTGCGGAAGCCCCACAGTGGGGCACTCAACCCCTTGCAGCACCAGGAAGGCCCAAAAGTGTAACACTTCTGAGGCACACACAGAAATGCTTCCGCACATCATTCAGAGTGGCAATCTGCTGTGATTTATTCAATTACCGTCAACTGCTCCTTTATTTTGTCCACATTACTATTCTGTCAGCTCTCACATGATTATTTTTTCAGATGTTTGATTTTGTTGTGGAACAATCTAGACACTAAACCTATTGTAAACATTCATCGGGGAGGGGGAGGGAGAGGGCCAGATCAGGGGTGGGAAGGGCTCCAGGGACTATGGTGACAGCTGGGATGACCTGGTTCTAGGGGGAGGACACCTGCAAGAACAATAAAGTAAAATCAGAGACATAAAGTAGAATAGGGTTGCCAGGGGCTAGGGAGAGAGAGGAATGGGGAGATCTCTAATAGAAATAATAGGAATAAAGTTTTGCAGGATGGAACAGATCTGTAGATGGGTGATGGTGACGGTTGCATAAAAATATGAATATATTAATACTATCAAAATGTATACTTAAAGAGAGACAAGACAGTAAGTTTTATGTTATGTGTATTTTACCACAAAAAAGAAAATTGGAGAACAAAAACTCAATAAACCTATTGGATACCATCTGAAGATTAGGAGACACAAAAAGGAGAAAAACACTGATGGCCCAAGGGCAACAGTAGCCACAAGCAGAAGATGACTCACTGAGTAAAAATATCACTCTCGTGAGTCCAGACAGAGGTGGTGATTGTGCTCTGGAGATACAGAGATCTTTTACGATAAATGTTCACACACACACACACACACACGTGCTACTGGTGGCCTGGCCGTCCTACATCTCTAAAGGGGCACATGTAGTGGGATCCTCTCTTTCCATTCTTTTGGCCTGTTCTCTGTTCTTTGGTTACTAGCTCACTTCTTTTTTTCCCTTAAGATTTATTTATGCCTACAAGAGCTGGGGTGCAGGACAGAGATGTGGGAGATGAGAGGATTCACCAAGACAGAGTGGGGAGCAGAACAGGCAGATCTACCAAAACCCACTGCTGAGGGGAGGGGCGGGTGAGGCAGGAGAGGTCTGCCTTGCCATGTGGGTTCCCTCCCTGGCCGGGGATTGAACTTGCGCTGCTGTGCCGAGGATGCTTCACAGTGCAGTGCTCAACCCGCTGCGCCACCAGGAAGGCCCTACTGGCTCACTTCTTTTCACAATGATAGCTCATCAATGGACCCCTGTCTGCCTGTCTTTGCTGTCACATCCAGTGGTTTTCACAGCCACCCCCTCCGTACGAAGACACTGGCCTAACATCGCCTCCACTCTGTGACGCTCAGGCCCTTCTCCTTCTCAGCACTGTTTCTCTTTACTCTTCAGCGGTACTGTCACATGTCACATATCCTCCCTTCAATGTAAAGGCTAAGCCTGTACAGGCAACAACCAGCTACCCAGCACCTTCACAAAAGCAAACATACTTCCCTCAGTCGTCGAGCTGCAGGAAAACTTGGCCTTGCCTTTTTTTTTTAATGACACTGTTAATGTTGAAATAACAATTTCCAGTTTCTAAAACCAAGGATTCTAACACTTAATTCTGACTCCCTACTTTAATAACGCATTAGATTACTGGGGTAAAGTTTCCATCAGATTTTGTCAAATTTTACAAAACATCATAGGTCATGTTCTTTTTGGTTGCCTAAGAAGTATGCCATAATTTCGTTTTCTACCAAATTCTTTCTACAAAAAGAATCATCAATAAATAGAAATGTAGTTTCCATTAACCACTGACATTTGAAAAGGCCAATTTTAATGAAATATGTTCTATTTTAATAATATTCCATTTTAACTGCTTTGGGGATCAGATGTTAAAAACCACCTTTGATATGGTGTTTCCTTGTCTTTGTTCTGAAATCTGATCTAGTTCAGTTTATGATTAACCCACACTTAGACGAGGCAAGTTCCACCTTCCGGTGTTATAAAGAGACTGAACAGACCCTGGGCCTCATCAGCAAACATTTCTGTGTTTGTCATCAACAGCATCTCAGCAATCTCCTTTTCACTTTGCTTGCATTTATGCCCTTGGGTTCTTTCTGTAGTTACAGCAAAAAACTGACTTTGATGAAAATTTCAGAGCTGCCTTCATGTGCATGTGGAAAACTGGCTCCCAGGTACCACACACCTGGCATACCGTGCCACGGGCCTCATCTCTTCTCCACTCCCACGATGTATTCCTGCTGAACACACCCAGGGCTTAGTCATGGGGTGCACGGGGGTACAATGACCAAGATGCCAGCGGGATACGTGGTTCCGAGTGGCTGTGATGGGGTAGTTATTCCGCCCACTATGTCCTTCTTCTCCTGCAATCTTGTTATTGGAGACCTTGTGCTAGAAAGACCACATTATGATTCCTAAGAGGTTACCCATTCCATCTGCTTTTTTCCTTGAAATGTTAGAACTGTAATTTTGTGTATCTCCAACGTAGATGAAGCTGTCTAAAGTGAGACATATTCTACATCACAGCTACTGTCTGGCATTATAAACTAAGTTGCAGAAGGGCAGAATTATTTTTGACTCTTTCTTCCCATTTAAATACTAGCTTTTCCATTTGGAAAATGGGGGATATAATCATTTTTGTTTTTTGGGTTTTTTTTTTTTACTTCATGATATTGCTGAGAATATTTTTTAAAAGCTGCCTGACTCCTAAATACTTAGCTTAGTGCCTGGTGCGTAGCATTGTTCAGAAGATATTATTTTTCTTACCTTCAATTTTCTTTCTTTTTTTGAATTAAATGACCCCAAATTGCACCTAGTATGTATCCTACAGTTTAATTTAAAATTAGGACTAAAACAGAGATTGTGTCACAAGCCAGATCAGCATGTTCTAGAGAAAAGGTGTAGCCACTGGAATCACATATATGGGGCTGTCACTTAGGGTATTTATTTGCTGTGAGACGTGGTGTCAAATGAATTAATCTTCCTTTTTTGGGAAGATTTTATTTATTTATGCATACAAGAACTGGGGTACAGGCCAGAGTCGCGGGAGGTGAGAGGATTCACCAGAGACAGAGTGGGGAGCAGAACAGGCAGATGGACTGAAACACACCGCTGAGGGAAGCAGCGGGTGAGGCAGGAGAGGTCTGCTGTGCCAAGTGGGTCCCCTCCCTGGCCAGGGATCGAACTAATGGATGCTTTACAGTGCAGTGTTCAACCTGCTGCGCCACCAGGGAGGCCCTCAATACTTTTTAACTTGTAAAAAATATTTTCAGGGCCCGCCCTGGTGGCGCAGTGGGTTAAGCAACGCACTATGAAGCAAACCGCAGCCACTACAGCACGAGTTCGATCCCTGCCGCCGGCCAGGGAGAGGACGCACATGGTGCAGCAGACGTCTCCTGCTGTTCCCGCTGCTCCCCTCAGCAGTATGTTTCTGTCAATCTGCCCGTTCTGTGTCCTGCTGTGTCTGATGGATTCTCTCACCACCCCCACAGCTCTGGCCTGTACCCCAGTGCTTGTATGCATAAATAAATAAATCTTTAAAAAAAATGTTTTCTGTTGGTGGCTTCCCTGGTGGCGCAATGGTTGAGCACAGCGATGTGAGGCAAACCACAGCCACTAAACACGAGTTTGATCCCTGCCTCGGCCAGGGACGGGACCCACATGGTGAGGCAGACCTCTCCTGCCTCGCCCGCTGCTCCCCTCAGTAGTGTACTTCAATCCATCTGCCTGTTCTGCTCCACGCTCTGTCTCTGGTGAATCCTCTCACCTCCTGAGACTCTGGTCTGTACCCCAGTTCTTGTGTGCATGAAGAAATCTTTTTTAAAAGTGTTTTCAATTTTACATACTTATGAGAAGCATTTATCCCTTAGTTAATTTTTGAATTGAGGTGACACTGATTTACAACACTGTCTATGCTTTAGGGGTACAGGATCTTCCCCTTCTGGTTAGTTACCATAGCCGCCACCAAGACACCCAGAGTTCTCCTCCCTAGTCAGCTGCGCTTCCTCCCACTTTGTTAAGTATCACTACAATGATCACGCCCTTAAGTAGATTTGAAGCACATACTAGGCAATAAAACTGCTGCACTAGAACTTCAGTACATTGAAAACTCAGAGGAAAGGGTAAATAGAAATAATTAAAACATGTAAGGTTGGAAATAAACGTCTGATAATTGTATATATTTCAAAAATATATATTATGTATATATCCGCATACCTGTATACACATCATACTTTAAGCGGACAGAATTCCAAGGATGGATTTTTCTTCAATAAAACACTCCAAAATTAAGTAATTGGGGGGGAGGACCTCTAATCAAGTTGCATTAGGGTTTATGGTCTGAGATCTGTGACATCGCAGAACAGTCTTCTATTTTCCCTCTTTCATAAGGTGGAGACGTTTTCCTAATCGATTTTACTGCTCTGCCAGGTCACATTCTGGACCTAGCCACTCCATGGTATTAAATGATAATTGAACTCAAAGAGGAAAGGGGAGGGGAAAAACCCACTTTGAACCCTTAAGTCTTTGTCTATGCAGTTCACTCATATGTTACCCGGATGTGTTTTTTATCCCTGAATCTTCCATGAAAATACATGTGGTTTCACACAGAGAAAAGTGGGTCTTCAGGATAGATGAAATCACAAAGAGCCCATTGAACTCCACTGTGCTTTCTAGTGCAGGGATGTTAGGAGGTTTTAAATTCAGTGACGATGTTCTGCTTGTGGCAGCAGCGGTGTGCCTTTGGCGTTCTCTCCCCACAAGTCTGTCCCCACTTGTGAGTGTATGAAAAAAGCCGACAAGCCATCATCGCTCAATCCTGGGAGTCTAAATGGGCTTCACTTTCTTGCCCATATTTATCTTTTGCATGACAATAACCTGCACACTTTTTAGCCCCTTCAAATGGGAGAAGCCTACAGAAATCAGAGAAGGGGTCCTTCAAAAGTCTCAGAAGTCCCTGGAGCCCTGGTGTGTCTCACAAGGAACGAAGTTTGAATTCAGGCATGCACCTGGACCTAAGAACCTACATGCCTGGTCACTGGGCTGGAGACACCTCATCACAGGAGCCCGAGTGGCAGTCATCCAAGCAGGGCCAGAAGAGGACAGGACAGATGCTGAGTACGGTGATGTTCTGGGACAGCTAGCCCTTTAACATGCACTTAACACCAACAACGGTCAAGGTTAAGGGGACAAACTACAAATAGGAACTGTGAGAGGGTGTGGCCAGTCCAAAGTAGTAGACCTCATGTCTCCCCAGGAAAGTTTCAAGTCCTACAAAGATGAAGAACTTCACATTGAAGACAGTAAAATGACTAGTCCTAAAAATATTAACTCAAACTTTAAATTGTTTATACATTAGTGTGACTTTAAGATGCAAACACAAGGTGTCGCTGGTGGCACAGGGGGTTGAGCACCACACTGTGGGGTTTCTGCAGCCACTGCAGCGCAAGTTCGATCCCCAGCCAGGGAGGGGACCCACATGGCATAGCAGACCTCTCCTGCCTCATCTGCTGCTCCCCTCAGCAGTATATTTCGGTCGATATGTCTGTTCTTCCTCCCACTCTGTCTCTGATGAGTCCTCTCACCCACCTCACCCCACCCCCGCTCTGCCACCTCTGGCCTGTACCTCAATTCTTGTATGCATAAATAAATAAATCTTTAGAAAGTAAAAAAATATACTCAGCATACAATGCCATGATTATTACTGAGAATTTAATTTCCCAACTGAACCAGCATTACACCCACAAGCTGGACAGTGGTAGGCAAATGAGTTACTAAGGCACAGGAAGCAGAGGGGAAGTCTGCACTGACTCTGGTCATATTCTATCACCTTCATCCGAAGGAAAATGAAGAACAGTTTGGGGAAGAACCAGAACAGTGATTCCTCAGTTGTGAGAGAATCGTCAGCTTAGGATGGTAGTTATTTGCTCATGAAAATTATTAGAGAATCAAGGATGGTAAATAACAGAAAATGTGAATTCTCATGGCCAAAGTGGGGGAAAGGACAGAAGTTGTACATTGCCACCCCTGAAACAGAAGCAGTATGTTATGCAGGCTACTGCACAGATTCATGAAGATTGTTGCACGAATGTCAGTTGCCAATGTTAATTCAAGTCTCATACATTTAATATCATGAGCAATTGCTATATGTCCATGTTCCCACCCTTCTGCAAAAACTATGTTCTAAATTGCATTCTACTCAAAAAGGGTTCAGACAGAATGGAAAAATAAGAAAAGCATTGCATGAATGATAGCATCTTCTGTCAAGAACATAAAATTTAGTACAAAGTAGATCTGTGTTTCATAGAGGCCAACTTCTGATATTTGGAAATAAGTTATAAATAATAATGAAGAAAAGTCCATAAGTTATTTTGGTGATAACTTTGATCTACTATACAGACATCCGTTGCATGGGTCATTTCTTTAAATATTAATTTATGTAAGAATCTGTCAAAATGCATTTAAATTTAATAAAAATCCAAACAAGTGTATTTTGCATTTATAATTTCAGTAAGTCAAAATTTCCTAGAATTCTATCCATCACGTTAAGAGATGACACTGTACAGTACCACTATTTACTATTAAGCTATATTTGCAGAAGAAAAAAAAAAGGTGTGAGATTATATGGTAGAGCTGAGCAGGTCCAAATTAAAATCTCATGCTCCTCCACTATACAAAAACAGAAAAAAAGATCAATTTTTATTTCTTGGATCTTCCATACAAAGCCTCTATATTTAAGGTAGACATCAGTTCATCACCCTTTGAAACTCACCTTTTATAAAGTAATGTATTTTAATTTGCTCCTGAATTGCACTTGAATTTTTTGTTTCTGTCAATGGCATTACCCTTTTTTGGTCATTTGTGTCCATCCCATTGTTCCACATGCTAGTTAAGCACTAATATCCATCCTGTTTCTCTTTCCACCTTTTTTTCTGGGCAACTATTTGAACCCAAGTCCTGTTCACCGGTAGGATTATGATAACAGTCTCTTGGGAGGCCTCAGTGATTCCAATCCCACCCCATAATTCTACAGAGTTTCTGAATTCCGAGTCAGTTTCCTTTCCTGCTCTGAAAGTTGTCCCATGCAATCAGATTTATCCCTAACTACCCACCAACCCCTATGGGCCCTGGCATTCTGGCGATGCCAGGCTATTCACCAGCTCCCATGTCTATCCACTGAGATACTTGTCCACTGCCAAGTTTCCTCCCAAGGCCCAGCTTGAAGTCCTCAAACCATACATTTAAAAACTATTACAACTAGGGGCCTCCCTGGTGGCGCAGTGGGTTAAGCAACACACTATGAAGCAGACCGCAGCCACTGCAGCACGAGTTTGATCCCTGCCACCAGGCAGGAAGGTGACCCACGTGGCGCAGCAGACCTCTCCTGCCTTGCCCGGTGCTCCTCAGCAGTGTGTTTCAGTCCATCTGCCTGTTCTGCTCTCCACTCTGTCTCTGGTGAATCCTCTCACCCTCCACACCTCTGGCCTGTACCCCAGTGCTTGTATGCATAAATAAATCTTAAAAGTAGATAGATAGATAGATAGATAGATAGATAGATAGATAGATAGATAGATAGATAGATAGATAGATAGATAAAAGCTATTACAACTAATCTAGCAACTGTCCTCTAATTTCCTCCTTGTTACATCAACCTTCAATACCCATTCAGAAGAGAAATCGTAAGATATTGCAAGAGAGAAAATATCCTTTTCACTCAGCTCAAAATCATTATCACTCTTAATTTAAAATTTAGTTCACAGCACTTCAATTCATATTATTGAATACTTTGATCCAAGAAACTGCAACATGCAAATTATATGTGTTAAATAAAACTGAACTCACTTTAGAAATAGGGATCGATGAGAAGGGAAGCATGATATTTTTACCTGATACAAGAAAGAAGAAAAAAGAGAACAAGAATAATCTAAGAGTTTTTGGTTGATTCTAAGTGGAAAATGTAATTACAACTAGAAATCATAAATATCTGTGTTTCCTGTTTGAGATATAAAGAATGTTAAAGATCATTGGAGTGGCTGAATTGTTTCATAAGTTTTTTAAAAAGTAACTATAGAATACTGCACACAGAAGGCTCATGTGTGAAGGCCAACTCAGAGATGAAAGAGGAATGTATAACTAAGGTCCAAGCTTCCTTCGAGGGCAAAGGGGTTCACACAGTAGTTCACTACAAATTCTTCCACCTTTCCAGTGCTGTTTTCTAGTATCAAAGCCCAAAGTTGTCAAGTTATGTTACACTGTCTGCCTCTTGTGTAAAGCTGGGTATGAGCGTTTTGCGCTATATACAAAGCCCTTCAGATAGTCCAGAAAGGTTGCCATTTTCCATTTGGTCACTGGTTGTCCTCTTCTGCCAATAATTGCAGCTTGTGCTTTCATAGAAGCTCTTTTCTCCCCACCCACACCCAGTCTTTGATGCCTGCCTCTCAGCGCCTTCACGGAAGCCCCTGCTTTGTAGGTGACCCCCCTAAACAAGAGCGCCTCCTTTCCTAAGTGACCTCTATCCTCAAAGCAGTTACTGTTTTCAGGTTCTCTGTTCCACTTACACTTGATTGCTTTTAGTGGTTTGAGGATGTGACATGGTTTAATTAAGCATTCTGGCCCACTTCAGGGCTGGAGCCGAAAATGAGGAGGAAGTTTGTGCCCCTACTCCTGCAGGAACCCAGGACAGGTCTGGTTTGCACTGAGCAGCACAGTTGAAGGGTTTGTAAATGTGGGGGTTACCTGCTCCCAGCAGGTGCAAGGCAGCACCCATCACTGCCTCTGGATCTTTGTAAAACAACTTACAATGTCATGAATGTATTTCTTTGTGGATTTATCAGTCCTGGTTTTATCACTCTAGGGAGGCATTAATAGGGAATAGGGAGCCACAATAAACTTTTGGGGGAATGACTCAAATCTGTACCTGAAATACAAAATCAAGAAAACCACACGGCGTCATAGGATTACTTCATTTTCTATATGTCTTGCCTTAACAACTTAGAGAAAATTTCAAGTACCACAACAGGAACTATTTCTTTGCATTACTTCTTCTGTCAGATAAGAGCTTACAAATACAAAGCTTATAAAAGAAGACTTGCATCACATATACAGAAATAGACAACCTCGGATTCAACTTAATGGCCCAAATAACACTTTTACTCTTGTTATTTGTACTTATCACCCCCAAGTGACCTGAGAGCTTCTTGGGTGAAGGCAATGTGTCTGGGACCATGTCAGCTTAAATACTGACAGTTAATGAAAGAACACTTGGAAATTCCATTCAACTATCTCAATCAAAATGAAGGGAGGCAAAGATATAATTAAAATGTGAATTATATAAGAACAGAAAGACTTCTAAGAGATCGCAGGTCCTTGTCATTTTTGCAGGTCAGAAAATTAAGGTGAGGACAACTATTTACCAAACCCAGAGTTATCAGATAGAATTAGAAACTGATCTAAAGCTGTTTGTCAGGCTCTTTTAGAAATAATTGATAATCTTGTGTACATATCACTTATGACACTAGTAAACAGCTTTCTTGCTTGTTGCTGGTTCTTTATAATCACAGGTCCAACACCCCTCTCCACTGCTGCTGAATGTCTTCAAAGGATAGGCAGTGAACACTTTTCATATACAGAAAATTAGATTTTTCAGTTCATGTTCTTAATGTTAATATATTTTTCTTGTAAATTACAACTTAGAGATTGAATAACTCATCCATCATTACTCACATACAGATATATAAAGAGATCAACATGCATCTTGATTTTGCCTTTTCTTACAAACTTTGAATGAGTGATAATTAGTAATCCAATTGGTCTCCACACAGGGAGAAATGTAAGTCAGTATAAACTACTACTATTATTTCCAAAGACTGCATTAATGTGCTTATAATTGTATTTCTGATATTTCTACTCCTTATTTCTATATCCACTGTTCTCTGTTGAATTGCCCCTCATGTTAAAAATAGTAATGATATGGAAAAAAGGAAAATCTCCAGAAAAGGGCTAAGATTGAATACAATGAAGCTCTAATGAGGAAAAACAGGGAGGGGGGTCTCTGGCAAGCTACTAATGAAATGAAAGGAAAAAGAAGGAGTAATTTCAAATGTATATGCTAAAAAGTCCTTTCCAGAATTCCTCACAAGCCAGTGGGAAATCCCTTTCTGGCATCATTTCCCCGCCCCCCCAACCCCCTTGCAGGGAGTCAGGAAGAGAGGAGAGGGAGAAAGAAAGCTGGTAAAATATTCATGCAGAAAATGGAAAAAAACAAAAAACAACCAACAAATAAAAAATTGCTGCTACTGTAAGCATTTGATTAGTAAGATACATTAAAAGGGGCTATCTAAAGAATTAAGGGAGGTATTTCAGCAATGAGTTACTCATTTCTTTTTCCTCATCTACATTCATACCCTTTATATAATTTTGAAAAGATACAGAAGATCTACACATGTCAGGTACAAAAACCAAAAAGTCGTTGTTGACTTGGAGTTACAGCGTGCTGCCATCTCTAAAGGTTTGAGGTCTCCAAGGCTACTAAGTTACCAGTTAAATCCCTAGGACATTTACTTGAGTTTATTCAAAACAGCACAATCTGCTAAATACAAAACTTGAAAATCAGAGTTTAGTGGCAATTCCTTACAATCTTATCTTGGATAGCCTCAACCTTTCGAGTTTAGAAGCACACAAGCCTCATTCCTTAAGATTATTCTATGAAGTCGGAGATGGTCAAACTGCAGATCGTGAAGCCTTCGAACTTCTTTCTTAAACAATTGCTTCCTCCTCCTCAGATTCAGAGTTAATTAGTTATTACATAGACCAATTAGTCTCATTGAACTTTCAAGGTTGCCAGGGTGTCTCCTACCTACGCATGGAAAATTTTTCTCAATGGCAATTCAGACTCATGCTGATCATTAGAAATGATTGGTTAGGGACTTCCCTGGTAGCGCAATGGGTGAAGCTATGCACTATGAAGCAAACCGCAGCCACTGCAGCACCAGTTCGATCCCTGCCGCCAGCTGGGGAGGTGACCCACATGGCATGGCAGACCTCTTCTGCCTCACCCGCTGCTCCCCTCAGCAGGGTGTTTCAGTCCATCTGCCTATTCTGCTCCCAACTCTGTGTCTGGTGAATCCTCTCACCACCCCCACCTTTAGCCTGTACCCCAGTGCTTGTATGCATAAATAAGTAAATCTTAAAAAAAAAAAAAGAAAAAAGAAATGATTGGTTATTGCTCCAGATTCCAAGGTAGGGCTGAGGAGGTAGTGGCGGGAAGACAATACTATTTATTCCAGCGGTTCCAGTTCTGGATGGAATCACAGAGGGAGCTTTAAATCCACCCAGGACTATGACTTATTATGAATGAGACGGAGCCAGGTGATCTTGATGAGTGTTTCAACAATATACATTTAAAATCATAAGTCATTCTTGGAGCAAAAGAGTCAGCTCAAATAGCTCATGATTCCACTAGAAATGGATATAGAACTCCAAAATTTGCCATGTGTTCTCTGTACTAATCTTTATATACAGAGTCTTTGCTGCTGAGAACAAAATGAAGTATTCTTTGTGAAGAGGGAATTATTTTTGGACATACAAATGAAAAGGGGTGGAAAAATTAAAATAGGCTAACCTAAAATGATCATTAAATATACTAGACATGAGTAGAAATCTTAACTCTTTTGTATTTTCACTGCATCCACAACACTTCTATAAAATACTTCCAGTATTACTTATGTCAAATGGCACTATTGATACAATTTTCATGTAAGAGATGAACAGAATAACAAATATTAAAAGTTTAATAAGGTCACCAATGGATTAATTCTGCTTTTTAAAGACATATGAAGTCAGACTAATATAACAAAAAAGGGAACAACATTATGTGGAGGTGTGTTGAAAGATTTTAGACTTCCCAAAATAAAATCACTTAGAGCAGCTTCTAAAAATTAAGCATTTTTAAATTTTTGTATATATTTTATAACATCTTCATTTTTGTACAATATATGCTTTCTCCTCTCAAGTGTATCCCTGTGAAATTCCCACCACCAATTCACCCATGTGCGATCACCATAGTCCCTTGTGCTTTTTATCTTTTAAAAGTCATCTTAAGAACTTATCTAAAACCATGTAATTGTGACTATTTTTGCCACAATCCCACAAATGTGACAGCTATAACCCTGAACTAGTACTTAGTCACCCACTCAATGGCTGAAAGAAGTTCTTTATAATTAAAAACTATAAAAACTCAGACTTACGATGTCAGTGGAGAGTGCCATTAATAGTGCAAGTTACTTATATAATTATTCTAGCCGAGAAAGGCTTTATGAATTGAGCTAAGAAAAGGGGATAGGAGTAAAGTTAAAGATGAAGAAATGGGTTTGAAAACAATGATATTTTATGGAAGTCTTCACATGTAAATAGGCAGGTCTAAACATATCTATTTAGATTCAAATGAGAAAGCAAATCAACAAACTTTAAAAATTCCCACATACATGTAGACATCAGACATAAGGAGAATCCACAGAAAGACATTGCTAATTTACCTTAATTGGTGTGGTTTCTGCAAATACTGACAAAGGGACTATGGGAAGCTACATAATGACCATTGACATACACCCTAAAGATATTATTGGAATTTTCCACATTTGAAGAGTTCTAGAATGTACTAGCGTCTACAGGATCATATTATTCTGCTGTGATTTGTATTTTTAATCCTATTGCACTTGGTTTGGTGCCCAGAAATTTGTGCTCATGGCTCTTGGCTGCGTGTTGCTGTTTTCAAATCTGGGCTTCCCTCTGGAGTCACCCTGTGGAGCCCCCAAAACACATTGCCAGGGCAAAGTGGGGGGGTAGGGACCAGCCTTTCCACTCTCCCCCTACACAACAGGGTTCACCTACTGGCCCCCAGGGGATGTGGCACAGCCGACCACTAGTTTCCGTTGGTTTACAACTCTTGGCACAATTCAAAGGTAACAGAATCCAGACCTCTCCAAACAGGCAAGTAAAGCATTCTTCCATTTATGGGACGGGTACTGAATGCAACAACTTTTAAGTCTTCGTCTTTCCATGCCACCTTCATACTTGGTGGTATGGTCACTGTTACATATGCTAAGTACCCTCACTAGCACCAATTTAGTAACACATGGAGTAGGGTATGAGTAAGACGAGTCACCCAAAGGTTGTCTTAGAAATAGTCTTGTTCCCTCCAAGATAATAATTCTATAGATTTAAAAAAAAAAAAAAGCAAAGAACTTACCAGAAACTTTTCCTATGAAATTTAATGAAAAGAACTTAGAACACTTGCATTTATTTTCTACCCAACCCCATGCAAGGATGCCTTCCTGTGTAGTTTAATAATGGCAAATATGTAAGTACATTTTAAGGTTCTGATAAATCATAAAGAAGAATGATGATATTTCACAGTATATTGTGACAGCAATTTTTAAGGAGTGAAATCTGGTTTCAAATAGTTGATTTTCAAAAAAAAATTGATGAAATATTTTGATACAATAACAAGAGAAGGACCACCTCAAGTTTATAGTTTCCTGTACATGTTATTTAACTGATTCTCACAGTAATTTTCATTTGTCTCAAATGTAGGAAAGCATGTTGGAGGTGAAAAAATTAAAGCACTGGCAGATTAAATGATATATTTATGCCTCATATTCAGGTGCAAGACCACCAAGAAATTATTGTATCTCCTTTTCCCAATGAACTTTGAACCTGAGTTCAAATGCCAACTTTGCTCCTACTAGTTGCAACCAGTTCAATAAGTTCCATAACTCTAAACCTCAGTTTTCTTATTTGTAAAATGTAGAGAATAATACAAATTGTAGGACTATCTTGTGGATTAAATTGGACAATGTGCAAAGTGCCAGATACAAGACCACATTGTTGCTCAACAAACAGAAATTTTCACAAGAACTATGAACTCTGACATTTTAATAGGATTAATTAAAATAGAAGGCAGACTTTCTTACTAAGCATTATTACAACAAAAACTGATCCTCTGAAGTGCTTCAGATATTTTTTGATGGGTTGGTTTATCCACGCTGCAAAATGGAAAACATATCTATTTATTTGAAAATAGTTGAGGGGCCTCCCTTGTGGCCTAGGGGTTCGGTCTCAGCCCTATTACTGCTAGGGACTGAGTTCACTCCACGGCCAGGGAGGGGACTCACGTGGTGCAGCAGACCTCTCCTGCCTCGCCAGCTGCTCCCCTCAGCAGTGTATTTCAGTCGATCTGCCTGTTCTGCTACCTGCTCTGTCTCTGGTCAATTCTCTCACACCCTTCCCCCAACTATGGCCTACACCCCAGTACTTGTACATTAAAAAGAAAAGATGAGGGCCTCCCTGGTGGTGCAGTGGGTTAAGCAACGCACTATGAAGCAAACTGCAGCCACTGCAGCACGAGTTCGATCCCTGCTGCCGGCCAGGGAGGGGACCCACATGGCGCAGCAGACCTCTCTTGCCTTGCCTGCTGCTGCCCTCGGCAGTGTATTTCAGTCAGTCTGCCTGTTCTGCTCCGCACTCTGTCTCTGGTGGATCCTCTCACCTCCCGCGACTCTGGCCTGTACCCCAGCTCTTGTGTGCATAAATAAATAAATCTTTTTAAAAAAAGAAAAGGTGATATTTATAAATTTAAATGCAGAAGATCATTTAAATACATAGTTTACTTTCAGAATCGTTTTGGTTTTTAAGATTTATTTTTATTTATTGATGCATACAAGAACAGGGGTACAGACCAGAGGTGCAGGGGGTGAGAGGATTCACCAGAGACAGAGCAGGGAGCAGAACAGGCAGACTGACTGAAACACACTGCTGAGGGGAGCAGCGGGCAAGACAGGAGAGGCCTGCTATGCCTTGTGTGTCAACTCCCTCGCCATGGATCAAACTTGAGCTGCAGTGGCTGCTGATAGCTTCAGAGAGCTGTGACTTATCCCCTTGTGCCACCATGGAGGCCTGTTTTGTTTCTTTGCTGACTCTGAAAATTATTTTTCCAAATTAAAAAAATCATAGTTGGAAGTAATCTGTAGTTATAGAAAGAATATTATATATAAGATCACTTTCTAGAACTAAGTCAGACAAAGTTATGAAAAATTTGATAAGGACTTAATCTTCCCTTTTGGCAACCTTCTCAAGTCTAAAATTTTCAGATTCTAATGTAGGAACTGGATATCTGAACATAAAGGAAATCAGTCAATATAAGGTAAGAATCACTACAGAAATCTCTCACCCCTATAAAATGTTAGAATATAAGTTTATTCTTTTGTGCAAATAAATGCTAAATTAGTTTACTTCAACTAACCTGAATCTTAAAGGTTAACCTTACTCTAAAATCTTAACCATCTGCTTAAAGCTTAGTTCTTCTAAACTCTACCAGAGTATGATACAGATAAACTGTATACTATCAGGGTATCTACAGATACAGAAAATAAAATTGGTAAATGCTATATTTAAATATTAGCTATCCAGATTATAGGCCAAAGAAGGCTTACATGTTACTCTGAGATAAATCCCACTTGTGAGATTAAAACTGGTCCCCTGGTATATGGATACAGCCGTCTAAAAAAAAAAAAGATGTCCCTGATACCTTGGAGTAAAGGAGGTCGCCTCAAGCATGCAACATGTTTGAAGTTTATAAATAATTAACATTTAAAATGTTTTAGACAGTACAAAATAATAATGCAAAGATTAATTACAAGCAAGTTTCCAAATGCATATTAAATGAAGTCCCACATGTGAGGTCACCTGATTCATTTTAATCTTCAATAATTTTACTTCAGCAAATATCTGCTCAAAATAGTTGGTTTTTTTCAAGTTCCACCATTGCCTGCTATTCCCAACGGGCAGCTCTCATATCAATTTTGTGAATAAAAAAGGTTCATTTGCAAGACACAACAAATGGCTATGAGAATTATACACCCATCATTGCTGTAACTGCTATAACCCCTTATGTTCTAAAATGGCATCAGCAAACAAAACCTAATATTTTTTAGATTACTTTCTGGAGATGCTGTTCCATCTCCACTTACAGGCAACCATCCTTTTTCATTTTTCATGAAGTAGGGGTTGCCCAGAACAGAATCTGATCAAAGTTCTGAGAGTGGCTACAAAACCCAACCACTCTCTCGGTGAGGATTTGTTGTGCATTGTAAATACCTAAGAGAGTCTGCATACATCTGCAGTAGACAAGAGAGGAGGCCCCATAGGTGTGTATGGGGTATGGGGGATAGGGAGACAGATCAGGAATATATACGAGCTGTGAGTCCCCTTACTTCCTCTGTTCTAGCTTAATTATACTGTCTGGAAGTGAAGATCAGATGATCCTGTCATATGACCACATTACTAACCAATAATCTTGCCTACCATGCTGACTTCTAGCTAAAGCAATGCAGCATCCAAGCATCTGAGATTCTCAGCAACTACTTCCGTGTTTCCATTTTAGCGCAGTGGTTTTCCAATTTTAATAATCTATAGAAAAGAAAAAAACACTGGAGTAGATACAGACACAAACCAGAGCGGGACCAACAGGTTTTCAAGTGTCTGCATAGTCCGCCCGCAAAGGGTATACCTGGCACGCCCTCCAGCTAGACCAAGTTACTAGATCACAAGTGGATGTTGAACAAGCAGCTCTGGTTAAGAAATAATATGCTATGCTTGAGAAAAGGAGAGATGATACGGACAGAATCACAAGAAGTTGCTTCACACCATCATGTTCCATTCACAGAACTGTAATAACTGTCAAGAAGGACATCAACTTCCATCAAAATGGAAGTGATACCTTTGACATCATAACAAAGGAATGCACGCTTGAAACAAGACCTTTTAAAGGTGAGGCAGGTAGTATTCAATCCCCCCCTCCCGAAAATATCACATGCTGTTTATTTAATTATTCGGGTTGACTATTAACAGTCATTTGACCTAAGGAGTGGAGAAATAAGTCTAAAAGGGGAATGTCATGAATCCTTCTGCAGTAAGATCTCAACTCATTGTAGGTCCTCAAGTGTCTAATCAAAAATGAGGCAAAGATAATATCCCCCAAGTGGAAAGGTGAACACATCTATTATGAAAGAGGGGGGAGGTACTGAGCAGACAGACTGTTGGGCATACGGATGCCCACAGCACCCCTAATCCCAGATCTATGTTTAACAACAACTCGTGTACAAACTACTATTTTTATGCTCTGCTACTGTAATATGCCATCTATCATCTTCTGAAATTATTCAGTGACCTACTTTGTTCATTAAAGCATGGGCAGAGATATTCCCCCCTTATAGAATCACACCAGCAGCTAAAGGAATCTTTCCATTCCATTGAGTTGTACGATTATTTGTCTTTTACAGTAAAAAAACATATGGAAAGAGTGTTAACAATTTACAGTGCACTCGTAAGGCTATCAGCATCCCCAACCTTGGTCTTTTTCATTTACTTGCTAGAGCCAGAAAAGAAAATTATCAGATGAAAGGCTAGAACCAACAAATTAAAATTAACACTCTAAAATGCAAAGACAGCTCATCATACTTGTATCCAGAGTGCAGTTTCACATAGAACAGTGTTAACCTTCAGAAAAGGGGGAAAATAGGGGGTAAATAAAGCCTATGGTTTATCCCTAACCAGCATCTACATCAAGTACGGAGTCAGGGGCCAGTCAAACAGCTAAGGATGTAGAGGAACAAGAGGGGAATACGGTCACCCTCCCAGGATAAATCAACCCCTGCCTGCTCCTGTGACAAGTGTTCAGGGCCACTTAGAGGAATAAAACAACTGCCCCTGCCGCTGAATCACGATAACTGAGAAAAACAGAGAAAGATGAAGTGGAGGCATTTTCTGCTTTGCTTGCTTCAAGCAAAGGGAATGTGGTGTGCTCAAGCATCTCCTCCCAATGCAGCAAATTTAGGCACGAGCTATAGGCTGCAGGCTGAGCTTGGAAATGGTGCAAGGAATGATGGAGGGAAGGGAGGACGAAGTTGCAGGTTCTGAGGCTGCCGGCTGTACACAGAGGCGCAGCTGGAAAGGGATAAGGGGAATCCGCATACCTTTCTCTTCCGTTCCATGCGTTCCCTGGGGATTTTCCGTTGTTTTTTTCTCTCTCTCTCAAGGTTTTTTTCCTTTTCATCCAATTCAGCCTCTCGAACTTTTTTAATAGAAGCAGCAGCGTGAGCCATTTTGCAGGGGAAAACCAGCAGAAGCAGTGGCGGTGCCCAGAAATCCAGGTGATTCAAGCTGGATGGAGACGTGATGTGCCCCACCAGGCGGCGGCTGGCCCAGGACACTCACAGGAGGATCCACTCGGCCCCCGGGCTAGGTCATAATCCTGCTCCGGCCTCTGCAGCACCCATCACTCACCACGACGCCCCAAGGTCTCGAGTCAAGCCCAGCGCGCACACCTGCACGCGCACGGGCATAGGTGTGCACCCACCCTCGGAGCCGCTCCCGGGGGAAGGCGGAGCACTAGACTTGGAGCTCCGCGGCAGTTGGGTGGCCACAAGTGCTGACAAGCATCTCCTAGTGGAAAAAGCCTCCCAGAGACACACTTCACCAGTTGGCACGGTCTTTGGGGACTCCTCCAGACAGTCTGTGTCTTCTGACTGGAGCCAGGAAGAGGCCACCTCTGTGGAACGGCTCGGGGGTGGGGAGTCGGTTTCCGCTGCCAACCACACCTCTATGCAGGGTGAGAAGAAAATGGTGCAGTCTCGCTAAATGACTTGCCGCTGCTGCTGCCGCTGCTGCTGCCTGCCGCCGCCGCCGTTGCTACGGCAGCTGGGCTGGAGCACATGACGAGAATTCCTGCCTTTTAAATCTCTCAACCCTTCCCTTCTCTAAGGTTCATTTAAAAAAAAAAAAAAGGAACAGGAATCAATGCTGCCGTTTGAGAGGATGGAGGAGGCCAGCGCAGTTGGAGTAAAGTGCCATTGCCCCAGCCATGCAGGGGTGAGTCGGCAAGGGCTGGGAGTAGCCGGGCCTCGCTGTCAGTTACAGAGACACGTGAGGCTGCATCAGGAGCCGCAGGAAGCAGCGCTGAAAGGGGCTGTCAGTGAAAACACAGCTAATGCCGGCTCAGCCAGGTTATGTGGGGAAAGGGGGTACTTAGTAAGGGGGAAGGAGGGCAGAGATGGAGCAGGGAGAGAGGAAGCAGGCAGCCCTGAACAGCGCTCTCCATCATTCTAGGCTTACAGGGACACTCCTTATTAATTACTGACCACTTTTGTTACTCCTAAATTAAAGTCCAGTAATGATGTAAAGAAGGATTCCTATCTCCGGTGGGAGAAGCAATGAAAGAAGGCAAAGAAAACAACTGTTAACTCTGGAAGATGAAGAGTTCTACAGTATTCCAATTACATAGGGTGTCAAATTTATAGAAATTTGCTGCAGTTTTATCAAGGGCCAAAAGGGTATCATTCATTTCTTAGTCATCCTTGGACCCTGAGGACTGAGTTATGACCCAGTGTTAAGCAGATTATGGAAAGTCCTTTCTCACACTGGCCTTATTTTAGAAAAGTTTTTATAACGACTATAATCACTGACATTTAAACAATATAAACTGATTCAACAAATACCCTATTATTCGGAATAAAGTAACATTAAAAGTATCTCCTTATGGAAGTGGAGAAAACCAAAACTTCTCACACTGCAGGTGGGAATGCAAACTGTCCAACTACTGTGGAAAGCTGGGCAGAGGACTCTCAAATTACTAAAAATGGAGCTACCATAGGATCCAGAGACTCCCCTCCTAGCGATCTACCCAGAGGACATAAGAACATTAATTCAAAAAGAAATCTGCACACCTGTGTTTATCACAGCACTATTTACAAGAACTAAGTATGGAAACACCCCAAATGCCCCCCAAACAGATGGGTGGTCAATAAGATACACACAATGGAATACTACTCAGCAATCAAAAAAGACTAATCCATGCCATTTGCAGCAACAGAGATGGAGCTGGAAGGGATTGTGCTCAGGGAAATAAGTCAGAAGGCAAAAGAAAAATATCAGTTTCATCTTATAGGGGAAATTTAGGAAAACCAAATAAACAGTCCAAAATAAAAGGGCAAAACTTGTAGGCAAACTACAGATCTGAGGCATCTAGCAGGAGAGGGAGAAGGAGGAGGGTCAAAACAGGGGAGGGAAGAGAAGAAGGGACTGTGGTGATGTAAACAGGTGCTGTGGTGGTGGGAGAACTACGGGGACCACACCTGAGGGGAGAAACCAATTACTGTACAAAAATGAACAACTATGTAAGAAGACAAAAACGTAATCAATAGTAATTTAAAAAAAGTATCCTTACCAAAAGATACACTATGGGCTGCTAACCCTGATGACTCAGCTGCCTGCATGAATGAAGAGTGTAGATTCCTGCCCTATAGTCCATGAAGTAGTAAGCTGGCCCTTTTCCAGGCGAAAGAACACTAATTTTACATACCGCGGTTGGTTTCTACATGTCTGAGTTTAGTGTAACATAATTAACCATTTTTCCTTTTTTACTCTAAACCAGGTCAACAGCAGTAAGACTAATAAACTACCCCACAGCAAACACAAGACACTCCAGGCACTGTTGGGAACCCAGCACCTAATTTGGTTCAAAAATGAGTGAACGGAGACACTGATGGTCGTGACCTGGGCCAGCACTTACTGGCAGCGGAGGGCTCGTGTTTCAGTGACCAGTCAGCACAACGGACTGATGTGGGCAGCACAACCCTCTCTGACTTGAGCAGCCGAGAATCCGTCTTCTAATAAAACATCAGCCGCCCAACAAACCCCATCCTCTGAAAATATAGCACACGTGTACTCGGGAGCACACACAGATGCCTCTGCTTCCTGGAAAGACGCTTTGTGGATTTGGGGGCTGGAGTCCCTGCAGCACCTCAGCCAGGAGAACCCTCGCCTGCACTTGAGGTAGCGTCCTTCACAACTCTGTCCTGCGAGGGGAGTGTGGACAGATGACCAGCGGTGCCAAATCCCTCATCAGGAAGGACCGTGGCTCAGGGAGAGCGGCGGGAAAAGCGGGGCATTCTCCATACCATCTGGCACCCCCTTTTCCCCCTAAATACTTAAAAAATGTTTACAACTCAGCCCGTGATCCCAGGTAGGCGGATGTCCTTTCCCTTTACAAGCGAGTTCACACAGCGTGGCCGAGCTTTGACTGTCTGCAGGCTGCCCGAGGGGAGGTGAGCACGCACAGGGACAGTGAGAGAGGAGAGAGAGGCCTCACCTTGCTCCAAAGACCCTTGTTGACCAGCCTCTAGTGAGTTCAGTACACAGACCCCTTTGGCAAACCTGACAGGAGCCAGTGAATTATGCTGCTTTCTAACAGCAGGAGAGAGTCACATTTTTACAACTTTAATAATGTGACAAAAAAGTGCTTAGCCATGGCTGAGAGTCTAATCCCTGAGACGCCCTCCGTTTTTCTTCAAAAAAAACCTGTAAGAGCTCTTTTAGTCACTTTATCTCTTGAATAAAGGTCATGCATCGATGTGAGTGTGACTGCCATCAGTCTTTCGCAAAGCACCGTGATTGCCAATTCTTTAAAATAACAAGCACGCAACCTTGCTTACATTTTCTCATAACACCTTCGGCTGAAGCACAGAGAAGCTAAGTCACCACGATTTTATAGGGGAGGATACTAGAAGGCACTGATACGTCCCAGATAGCCTGGACCAGGATGGTCTGTCCCCCTCCCCCTCCCCAGGGGATCGGATGTGGTCGGGGAGGGAGGGCTGAGGCTCAGTGCCCTTAAGCCAGTCCCCTCAGCCAGAAGAACCCCCAGAAAGCCCCATGCCGGCTCTAGTCCTCAAATCACAGAACAGGAAACCTCAGACATCAAGCATGAATATTTTTAGTTACAATTCCTCTTCAGTGTGTTGATTTCCATTCTCTTTTCCCCAATCAGAAACCAGACTGCCTCCATAGTTGGAGGGCAGCACAGAATTCCTTTCGGAATGCCAGGCAGAGGAGACGGTTCCCAGGCAGAGATAAGGCGCCTCATTCCACAGTAAGCGGCTCAGAGAATGATTTTCTGAAATCATCCTTCCTCATACATTTGTGCTGTTCAAACTGGCCCAGGGTTTCTCTTTGAATGGCAAACAAAATCAGCACCACTTTTCCGAGCAAAGAGAGCAATGCACACTCACCAGCTGACCTCTGCACAGACGGGGCACACGCTTCCAGCCCCAGGAGCTCGCAGCCATTTAAGTGATGCCCACGCCACGTTACAGAAGTCTGACCATCAAGCGTCAGCGCAGGTATAATGCTGGCTGATTTCTGGACGTGTAACAAAAAGCCACTTCCTTCCACAAGGCATCTTGGCCATCAATGGGATAAGCTGGTGCCTGCCTTCAAAGTAAGGAACACGCTGTCGTTTACATTTCCACCCCAAGCCAGCACAGAGGGACTGCCCTTCAGAGAGGACGTATTTCATTTTAAAGACAGGAGAGAAAATGACCATTTGCTGTCCTCAGTGTCCAGCACGCCATTGATCAGAATCCAAAGAAAACCTTGCGCAGACATCAGGCATCAGCTGGGGCATCGTTCAATATCAACTGAGCCAGCCACATGCAACCTAATCCCTTCTCTGTCCCAGCCTCACCCAGGAGAAGTGGCTCTGCAATCCAGCGGCCTACATTGTCACCCTGCCTGACACAAATGGACTGTGGGTGGTAAGTGGGGAAAGAAACAGATGCACCACAGAGACGGCTGAAACATCACCTAATCGGAGGAAAAAAGGCTCGAGCTCTCTAAGCCAAGGTTCATTCTACTCAATTTCAATGGTGTTTATCCATAGTTAAGATTTTTTTTTCTTTTAAAGATTTACTTATTTATGCATACAACAGCTGGGGTCAGGCCAGAGTCACGGGAGGTGAGAGGAGTCACCAGAGACAGAGTGGGAAGCAGAACAGGCAGATCGATTGAAGTACACTGCTGAGGGGAGCCGTGAGTGAGGCAGGAGAGGTCTGCTGCACCAAATGGGTCTCCTGCCTGGCTGGGGATCGAACTTGCCCCACAGTGGTTGCGGGAGCCCCACAGTGCAGCGCTCAACGTGCTGTGCCACCAGGGAGGCCCCATAGTTAAGATTTCTTGTGTGTTCTGCAAGTAGAGACCAGTCAGGGTGGGATAAAGCAAACAGTGACTGCATTGCTCCCTATTTGTTTCCCCTAAAGTCAAACCCAGAAAGCCACTGTGACAGAGCGGAGCTTATGCTAACACAGCAGATCCCACCTTCCGTGGAGAAGCTTCCATAAAGAGATGATTTGGTGAAAACCAAAATGTCACATGGTGTCTTCCTTCCACTTCTGCCTGAAGAATGGAAGCAAGGGCACCCCAGTGCCAAGTCAGAGTCAGCAGTTAAATGGTTTAGGACAAAGTAGCAGAAGCAAGACCCCAAGGTCTAGCCTTTGAAGCCAGTTTCTGGCTTTCACAGAAACGCTGCAGCTAGTCAGAACAGTGAGCAGACAAGGAGTGAAAAACTTTCCTCTGGAGACCCTTTTGCATAAAGAGGATAAAGCCACACAAAGTGAAGGTCATAAATAGTTAGCATTCTGTCACCACCCAGCTTTCTCCATAATGACCGTGAAGGTGGCCAGGGGGTTACTGGCGGAAGCCACTTATCCAGGGATGCCAGGAAGGGAAAGCACAGGCAGGGAAAGGAAAATGTAAAACAAAACAAAACCCTGCAGTTTAAAAGAAACAGGCAGCCCTTCCTCTTGTCCCTCAAACCCTGTCCTCAACTTCATTCATTCAGGGCCTCTGTGGTGGCGCAGGGGTTAAGTCTCAGCACTATGAAGCTATCCACAGCCACTGCAGCACGAGTTCGATCCTTGGCCAGGGAGGGGACCCACATGGCGCAGCAGACCTCTCCTGCCTCGCCCGCTGCTCCCCTGGGCAGTGTGTTTCAGTCCATCTGCCTGTTCTGCTCCCCACTCTGTCTCTGGTGGATCCTCTAACCTCCCGCAACTCTGGCCTGTACCCCAGCTCTTGTATACACAAATAAAATCTTTGGAAAAGAAAAAAATAAATAAACTTTATTCATTCATTCATCCATCCCAAAGTGAGAATCTGGATCAAGATAAATAAACGTGTGTCACTGTAACTTGTGCCATTTGCAGTCTGTCTGTCTAAACCAACTGGGCTTGCTCATGAAAAACTGACAGAAAAGCCCTTCACTGAGGTGTCTTAAACAAATGCATTTTCTCTGCACTCACTTTGACAGACAATAAAGAAATACATATATTCAGGGGTCAGGAAAGCTCCATAGTGCTAAAATCTTTTCATTAACTATGTGGTATCTTAAAATCAACACACAAAGGGCCTCCCTGGTGGCGCAGTGGGTTAAGCAACGCACTACGAAGCAAACCGCAGCCACTGCAGCATGAGTTCGATCCCTGCTGCCGGCCAGGGAGG
>JAGFMF010011608.1:6211894-6350358 GCA_019455555.1 Galemys pyrenaicus | reverse complement strand
GTGCACTGGTGAGATGGTGATGGGGAATACATGGGGATTACAATTAATGGCAAGTATATGTAAATTTTAAAACATTTTAATAAAAAAATGAAAAAAAAATCTATGTGGTATCTTAGATTGAAAATGCAGGAAGGGATCTTAGAATGTCGCCCCCCCACCCACCCACCCACAGTTCTTTGCTTAAAGCTGTGCACTGTCTCATCTCACACTGCACCAGGTTCTTCTCTGGTGCCACCTTGTTGGCAAACACAGTCAGAGGCGCTGGGGACCGGTGGGGATGGCACAGCCCTTCCCGTGTGCAGAGCAGAGTCCAGCTGTGAAAGAGAATCATCCCCAGGCAATCGTGAAAGTCACTGCGGAGGAGCTCAGTGGCTGTTGCTACGCGGATTCAGATTTTTTTTTAAGTATGTATTTATTTATGCATACAAGAGCTGGGGTACATACAGGCCAGAGTCGCGGGAGGGGAGAGAATTCACCAGAGACAGAGTGGGGAGCAGAACAGGCAGATGGACTGAAACACACTGCTGAAAGGAGCAACCGGCATGGCAGGAGAGGTCTGCTGCGCCATGTGGGTCCCCGCCCTGGCCAGGGATCGAACTCGCGCTCCAGTGGCTGTGGTCTGCTTCATAGTGCGTTACTTAACCCACCGCGCCACAAGGGAGCCCCCCAGATACAGATCTTAAACAGAAAGCTGCTGTAAAATCTTCAAATGCCTGGTTTCAACTTTCAAACTATTTCTATCTTTAAATGCCTTTTCCCTGCTGCTCACTTCTTATAAACAGACTTTTATTCAGAAACACATACTGAGGGTGGACAAGCAAAGCCCGGTGGTGGATCACGGATTGAAGCCTTGCCGCTAACTCCTGCTCCCACTGACAATTGACTGCTGTGTTTAAAACACGTATAACTTCCCTTTGGGGTTGTAACAGCTGCTCATAAAAACCAGGGGCTTATTTTTTTTTTAGCCCTGTTACTTTGAGCAAATAAAAAGCCTTGAATTGTGGTTAATATATGACAATGGAACCTCAAACCTGCTTGTCCTGAAAGTCACCAGGGTGCCTTGTGTGTCTCTAATCCATAAAGAGTTTGTATCCTTCCATTCAGAATTATATTTTTAGTCAGGAATTATGTGAGTAGATTTAGCATCTCAAGGGAAATTATTGGCAAGCCAGAGAGAATTCTGAGAAGTACTTGGACGTTTTATATTTGCGTAATGTCAGAAGTGCTAGTTGGGTCAACAGTTTAATAGGATATGTTTTAATTAGACTGTTTACAAGAGAAAAAGGGAAAGATGGATTTTCCTGATTGAGAAGGAACTACTTTTAACTGTTATTCTTTAGATGACTCCAAATTGTAATCATGCATATCTTAAATTTTTGTGAAATAATTTATGTTTGCACATAAATCAAGAAGTCTTAAAATCCAGTAAATGTAGGCTTAAATTCCTGGTCTGTTATTGCATCCTTTTTATGAACCATGAAATAGAGCTCTGGAACTCAGTATTCCTGGTCAGGAAGTTATTAGCAAAAATATTTTGTTATTTTTCAAAATTAACAATGGAAAGATGGCAACAATGCAATCTCAGAGTATCGAATGCTCCAGATGACCAAAACATCAAGTCATTGTGGATCTTTCAAATCTACAGTTTTCCAACCAATGCCCTTTTATCATCAAAACATGGACATAAACACTGTCAGCCATTCCCACAACCAATTCTATGCCCAGTAGAGTCTCTGTACAGTGGCGATTACAATAAGTATAGAAAAACTCATAAAACACATTGTTTCAGTAACACAGCCATTTGCAAGACAATCGGCCAGAAGCTGAATTGATGATACCAGAAAACTGAGGCACTACTGCATGTTACTCTGATACCTGTGAGGCGCAGGCATTTTTATGAAGTTTTAAACATCTGGCTCATTATTGCTTGTAGATGCCACCGTGTTTAGTCGTCTTTCCCACCCCCCCCTCACTGATACAGAAAGGCCTTCCATGATGCATCCTCGCTTCTTCACCAGCAAGCATAAGATAATTTTTTCCTTGCAATCTTTGTTTAACTGACTTACAAACAAAATCTGTTGCTAAGCAATCAATGTTTCTTACTTTAGGCATGAACAGCACTCTTCATTTTTATACCTATTCCATAAACATGGAAACCAAATTAAAAAATTAAATCAAACGTTTTTTGGAAAGCATGATTTCAGAGGTAAGACATAGTCAAGCCTTGTCTGTGGCGTGATGTTTATGTCCTTGTAAATCAGATCACTCACAAATAAAACTAAGTACCCACATGTACAGCCTTTGTTTTTCAGCTCACAGAAGCTGTGTCATTCACACCAACCCTCCCACTGAAGCAATGTAGGAATGCTGGTTAAACACAACTCCTTAAAACAACAAATAGTGAAGATGAAAATAATAAGGAATTTCCAGGCTCAGCTGATAGATAAATACACAGGGAAAATGTTTCAGTTTCCTGTATATATTTCCCTAACAAATGTGAACGTTCATTTTGAAAATTGCAGGAGCAAGAGGGCAGAGATCAATGGCAATGTCTCACAAAGCGCAAAGATAATTGGGAGTCAGTCCCCACAATCTGAGACCTCAAAAAGCTGTATTTCAAGGCAAAGCGTAGGGGGGAAGAAAAACAGCCTTCTATCAGATTTACAACCTGGGTTTTTTTATTGTCTGAAGTTTCGACAAAACCCAAGCCTGATCTCAAGTCATCTGTGACTAGAGGCTGGTAGAAATAAAAGTATATCTTCTCTGGAGGAGTTCCTTCATGAAAGGATGCCTTGGCTTCAAAGAATGTGCAAAAATAATACTCCAATACAGTGACCAGCATACATACAAAGAGACCCACACACACAGCATAAATAAGACACGCCTAGAAAGTCTGCAACCCATGCAACTGTGAAGCAAGGCCCCCTGACACAAAAGGTCTGAATTTTTAAAAACACTGTCCTGGTTACCTAAAGTCACATCATTCTGTGGACGTCTAAATTCTCTGCATTCAGATTTATTTTATTTTTCCTTTTTCATCTACCTCTCCACCAAGCTACTTACTTACACTACTTCATGTAAGAAGATGATAATAAATATCAGACAGATGAGCAAGACAGACATCAAGTGAACTGGGACACCATATCTATTATTGGACGTTTGAATGTAGTATCTTTTCCTTAGTAAGTTTCATAACGATGAAGCAGAGAATTATGTTTGCGTTTGAGAAGTCAAAATGTGACCAAAATCGAGTGTCTTCACAGTCCCATTAGAAATACTACAACCACACTGTATTGCAAGTATTGTTGTGACTCCAAACTCTCAAATTGGAAAATACAGATTCGACAATATCTGTAAGTCCAAATAGCTTATTTTAAAAAATTAAGATGAACTCCAAACAGTGCAAATTATATACATATATGATTTTAGACACATTTAAATATACATTTAATACATATATTTATTATAGTAAAATATGCATAACATTTACTATCTTAACCGTGTTTACATATCCAATTTGGTGGCATAAAATGCATTCATAGTGTGGTGCAATCATCACCACTACCCATTTCCAGAACATTTTCATCATCCCAAAAGAAACTACCCACTAGACAACAATATCCGCTTTCCTCCCCTCTCCACCTCTTAAATCACCATTCTTACTTTCTATCTCTATGAATTTGTCCATTTCAGGTGCTTCATAATAGTGGAAATTTCTTACAACATTCTTAGAAAAAGGTCTTGAGGGCTTTCCTGATGGCACAGCGGGTTGAGCACCACACTGTGAAGCATCCTCGGCACAACAGCACAAGTTCGATCCCCAACCAGGGAGGGGACCCGCATGGCGCAGCAGACCTCTCCTGCCTTGCCCGCGGCTCCCCTCAGCAGTGTGTTTCAGTCCATCTGCCTGTTCTGCTCCCCATTCTGTCTCTGGTGAGTCATCTCACCCCCCTCCACACATACACCAGCTCTTGTATGCATAAATAAATACATATTTAAAAAAAAGGTCTTGATCCCAGATCAAATCATTGGTAAGGAATTCCAACATGTGTGTTTTAAAAATGAAAAATGTATAACATATGTACCTTTGCCTGCCATTTCTACTTTAAGTGATTTTTTATTAAGTGGTCAAATAAAATTTAATAATATTATAAAGTGGAACTTCTTTTGTGTTACTGGGGTCTTGAGTTTGGGTTCTGAATTCCAACATGGGCTCTAGAACTTTAGGCTTCATTCTCCTTTAACTAAGTGGGGATCAGTTGTCTACCTACCAGAAAAATGGCACATATAATATAAATGCTGGGTGACTAGTATGTAGTAATTCCTGGGATAATTGTTCTGAGAAAAAAAAAACAAGGAATAAAACCAAAAGTCTAGCAAAATACACTTGAAAGAGAGAATCAAATAGGGCAGACCAGAAATAAGAGGCCCAGATGTGTGATCTGTTTGAGTACCCCTCATCTTCAATTCTTACATTGAATTCCTAACTCCCAATGTGATGGTCTTATTAGGTAGGATCTTTGAGAGGAACCTGGTCATGAATGAGATTCTTGACCTGAAAAGAAACTCCAGAAACCTCGCTCGTGCTTCCCTTCCATCATGTGAGGACACACGAATTTTGCCACCTGAACGGTACCCGCACTGGGGCTGACTTGCTGGCACACAAATCTTGTACTTCAGTCCCCAGAACTGTGAGAAGAAATCAGTTTCCACTGTGTGTATGCCCCCATCTATAGGACTGGTTAAGCCCCAAAGGATAAGACAACACAACACGTGTCTAAGGCAGCATTTCTCGGTCACGTAAAAGCACAATCCTTTAAAGTAACATCATTTCAATGGACTCAGTACCAGTGATTAAAAGCCAACCTCCAGAAGACCAAAGAGATACTCTACAAAAGCTTGGCTTTGAGTAGATAAACAAAACAAAAACAACTACCCCTTGACTACGAAGCAGACAGAGTTCTAAACAGAAGGTACTATAAAGAGACTTATTTCCAAGGCAAAATGATAAAAAGGCAGGAGATGGAATGCTTCTTCACTGTCATAATTAATCCGTAAGATTCAGTTTCTGCAAAGGGCAAACCTGGCCCCAATACAGGAATAAATTTAGAAGTATACAGTGAACACACCTAGGAAATGGCCATGAAGAAAATTTGGCAAAATAAATGTCTTCTTCACTCCTAAGAAGAGGGATACAGCACAACTTTCCCCAAACAAAACAAGAACGAGACACACAGCCATACGCTAGGAACTACAATTACAGCTGAAGATAAAACCTAGAATGTGCGGACATCTCCCTGCTTATCTATCTTCCCTGCCATGTCAGCACTGGGAGATTTTCAGGAGGAAAAATATTTATGACTCTACCCAAGAAGAGCTGACTTTGGATTCAGAAGAGTGTTTTTGAATAACTCAGCGAAGAGACTCTATACTCCTCTAGGACTCCTGGAATTCCTGCAGAAGCAGCTGCCCCGGGGCCCCTCCTCCCAGCAGACACGCTCCTGGTGTAGTCCATGACATATTTTAAGAAAAGGAGCTTCCATTTAAAAATAGATAGATAGATAGATAGATAGATAGATAGATAGATAGATAGATAGATAGATAGATAGATAGATAGATAGATAGATAAAACAAAACAAAACAAAAAGCTGAAATAAACTATATAAATGTGTTGTGGAGTGTGCACACAGAAATTAGTGGAGTTCGGTAGCCCTCTGCTGGAGGAACCATTAAATCCAGTTGCTACACAGAACTGCTGGAGAACTAAAGGTTTTCCTAACAAGGCTTGGAGAACTACTTTAATGCTTGCTACATACATTATTTAGTGAATATTCTTCTGATTTGCAGAAGACAGAAAAGAAAGAAGCATCTTCTGAGCCAAGCCATACAAAGTAACACAACTGCATTTTGTGTAGATTAAAAATTCGGATGGCATGCAGTTTTTTTTTTTTATAAGAATAGAAATTGAAACAAAGCAAGTAAAATCTGAGTACAAGCCAGTATTTGTAGATTTTCAGTTGCCAAATCCCTACCTAGGCTTTCTCTTAACCTCATTCTAGGTTCGATCAATATATTGATAACTAATTTTAAAACTTGTTTGTTGCTGCATTCTCCAACTGCACACTGATCTACATTAAGTCAGGTCTGCTCTTATACACCCTTGAGAGATACAATCTGATCAGGGTTTTTGTTTAGGGCGAGAAAATTCTGAAACAGAATGGGAGGATTATTCTAGACTATTTTCTCCTAATTTGAATGTGCAGTTTCTAAAGTACATCAGGCCCTACCTAAAAACTATTTTTACAAATTTTTTTTCACAAATGAAAATTATTTTATGTGTGTCTGAAAGTTTCAATAGTAAGGCTTAGGATGAATAAGCTTTGAGATAATCTCTTGTGATCTTAGCTGGATTTTTGGTTATTTTTTTTTCTTTAGGTTTTGCCAAGAACGATTGTTAGATTTCTTTTTTTTAAAGATTTATTTATTTATGCATACAAGAAGCTGGGACACAAACCAGAGTAAAGGGGAGGTGAGAGGATTCACCAGAGACAGAGTGGGGAGCAGAGCAGGCAGATGGACCGAAATACACTGCTGAAGGGAGCAGCGGGCGAGGTAGTAGAGGTCTGCTGCGCCATGTGGGTCCCCTCCCTGGCCAGGGACTGAACTTGCACTGCTGTGCCACAGATGCTTTACAGTGCAGCCCTCAACCCACTGCGCCACCAGGAAGGCCCCTTTAATTTTTCATTAACATAACACTGGTTTACAACACTGCGTGTGACAGGGGCATAGGAGCAGCCCTCAGATGCACGTCACCACACCTTGGCAAATTTTACTTCACTTATGCGACCTTTTCGAAATCCGATCTTCCTGTTGTGTCACTTAAAACTGTTTCTTACTGACAACCCTCTCTTTATAGGCCTCTCCTCAGTCTCTGCTGCTTCCTAGGCAAGTGGATGAGGGTTTGCTGGCTCTACAGCTTCTTCAACTTCTCCATCCCAACAGCAGTGACAATGCTTAACTCGCTGGAATTCAACGCTAGTCTTTCAATACAAACCTGGGCTTCTGTATCTCTCTCTAGTAGGACATATAAGTAAACATTCAGATGTGAATACAAATTACATTTCCTGGAAAATGACTAATGGATATATCTAATGCATATACACTATCAACTTTATATAGCTGACTTCTGAAACACTGACAAGGAAAGCTTACGTTTTTAAATGGTGATGAATGATTAAAGGCGCAAATAACACTCAGCAATACATTTCCAGAAATCCTATGCACTTCAAAAGTCCTAAGCACTGTTTTAACTGGATTTTGCTGAGAGCTAAGCAGGGTTCTAAATCATTTTAGTCATGTGCAATAAATTCATGATGATATCTACTGAAGCAACTTTGGGCCACTTTCAAAAACTGCCACTTAAACATCCATCGTATCTTTTCTTTCAAAAGAACATCTTCCACTTAAAAAAGTATTTATTTTTAGAAAATATTATTTTAACAGTTGTTTTTATGCCATGAAGGCCAGCAAATTCAGTTGACCGCTAACCACTGAAGCATTTATTTTGTAGCAATCAATGCCAACTCATTTCTTCTAGAGTATTCTAAAAAATGAAATAAGTAGAGGAAAATGAAAGGTTTCAAGTCAATTTGACATAACCATATCAGAGTATTTGGGTTCTACATTAAAGCCAATTCCATTTCACGCCATGGATTACAGCAAATTAAATTGCAAAGAAAGCTCTATTTATAATTTAATTGCGGCAGGAGTAGACCAAACAAGGATGTATTTACATGGGCTTGATGAAGCATATAATATTTTATCATGGATTTTTCTAAGTAGATGAAGGTCCATAAGTTAGGTAAATAAAGCAAGGGAACATAATTCTTTGAAGAATAACACAAAACAAAATGGATTTACTCTTCTTTTGTCCTGTTTCCTCCACCCCACCTCCCCTGTTCTCGTGTCACACTTTCCTTTTGACTCAAAGAGCGGAGAAAAATTATATGAGTAGAGGAAAGTAATCTGAGAAAGTGGAGAGGAACAGGAGGTGAAGTCAGTCCCTGGGATGATACAAAGGTGAGACGAGTAAGGAACATCAACACCACACGATGTCCTGGTCGATTTATCTCACCAAGTTACAAGGTTGCCAAACAGAACAGAACTGGTCATCATACCAGTTGATCTTTTCATAGTATTTCATAAGGTTGAATGTTCCTTCTTATCTTTTAAATTTAGGTAACATTGTCTTGCAACGCCGTACGGAGGCACAGGCTCCCACCTCTTGAGGTGTTTGGTGCCACAGCATCCCCACCACCAAGACCCCCCCAGTCCTCCAACAGAGTCCACTGGGGTCCCTCCACCCTTTTGAAAAATTCTCTTTTCTTACTCTGGCTCCTGAGTGTCCTTGTTCTGCCCCCTATCTTTTCAGTTACGCTTCAGTCTTCTTAGGATGTTCTCCTTTTTTCCATCAACTCGGATGTTTGGAACTGTCCTGGGATCTCCTCTCTTCTCACCCTACCCACTCTCCTCAGTATAGCACCTCTGTCGCTGGTTTTAAATTCACAGCTGTGCCAAATGCAGAGTTTCTCTGGCCCTGGCCTCTCTCTGATGAGCCACCCGCCTGACACATCCACTTGGCTGTTCTGACTCTCCCCTCAAAGGCGTCTTTGGACTTCCACATCTAGGTTTCCACCTCTCAAGAACAGTACCCAACCCAAACCTGAGACCTGTCCCATGTTTGATCTCTCCTTGTGGCTTATAAATGTATTTACATCAACACCTTCCTTCCACCCCCCAGCCGCCATCAGCACTGCTTCTCAACAAACCTGCCACAGCAGCCTCCCACAAGCTCCCCACTTGTATACCATCCTTCCTTCATTCCTCTCAGTGGAAAAACATCAACTTGTAAACTGGTTTGGCCTACACAAGTCCAGTGAGCTCCCACTGAATTTAGTATCAACTCCACAGCCTTTATGATCTGGTTGCTCTCTGCTGCGCTCCCTGACTACTGCAGCTCACTGGTCTTCTTTCAGTCCCTGCAAGGAGAGAGCCCTTTGTCCTCCAGGAACTGGACATGGGCCCTCTACCTGGAATGTTGCCCTCATTCTTCACCTCACTCACCTTTCGGATCTCAGGTTTACCAGCATTTGTTTGTAGTGGTTTCCTCTGATACTTTCCAATCGAGCCAAATCAGGTCTCCGTATAAAACTCTCTTATAACCACCCGTATTCTCCTTCATAGTAACTGTTACAACTTCCAATGATACAGTTAAATGGGCTCTTATTCAGTGAGTGTCTTTATCCCCATGGAAATATAAATTCTACTAAGACAAGTTCCTGGTGCCATAAACATTAACTCGCATGTGATAAGGGCTCAGTGACTTTGGCTGGCTAGATGGACCAATGCAGACATACATGAATGAATGATTTACTGATGACTGGGAACCCTGAAAATAATGCCAACAATTAAAAATGCTAAAGGCATAGATCTCTGGAGTCTGACCCAAACCTCTCATGACTAGAACTCAGCACTTCCCCTACAATCCATATTGAATTTCCTAGAGAAATAAAGAATATTTTATTTTCACAGATAGAAAAAATATATCTCCATTCAGAGTTCCTCTGCATTTAATCAAAGCCTGATTTTTGGCACCAAAGAGAAAAACATAAAAGTCATACACAAAAGTAAAAAAATATATATATAATTATGACTCATTTACCTATGTACAGTTGGAAAGAAATACATTAACACGGTATCAGTATCACTGGGATTTGGGGAAAGTTTCTATTGTTTTTGTGTTGTTTTGCTTTGCTATTTAATAATCTAAGCTCCATGGTTTACATTAGGGTTTACTGTTTGTGTTGGCACAAAGCCATGGTTCTTATTAAATATATAATGTGTATCCAAACTTATAGGATCATAATGAAATAGTCACCATTTTAAAATTTTTAATTTTCACCATCTTAAATTACTCCTCCACCGCACCACAGAAACACTGACAAAGGATTCTTGTTGTTTATTATTATTGGTTAGCCTTGCTGGAGTTTTATCAATTCTATTGATCTTTTAAAAGAATCAGCATTTGCTTCTGTTGATTTTCTCTATTACTCTTGCTGGTTTTTTTCTTTTTTTGGCTTTACTCCTCTATATATTCTAAACTTTTCAAGATAAATTCAGCACATATTATATAGGCAAATTCAGAGAAAAATAGAAACTCTGAAGCATGGCTTGCCTGAGATCAAATGACTAGCATTTGTTGATCACTAAGCTATGTAAGGCTTTGTTACTCTATGCAAATCATACCTTCAATGGGAATGCACATGTGTAGGTATGCATACTTATGTGTATGTGGTGCAAGAGCAAGATATCTATATTTTATTTTTCCTCTGACCTAATGGCAAATTTAGAAGCCTTCTAAATGCTAAAATGACTAACAGTGCTGAAATAGCTGTATCATTTTTGATTCTCCTGAATCCATGTCTATGATTTCTCCTGATTATATCTAAGAATTAATACTCCCTCAATTTTAGACAAAAATTAGAAAATGCTTCCTGAAATGAATGTGTATGAGAATCAGGTAGATTTGACAGTGATCTGACATTAAGCCATACTGATTATTTTCCCTTTGGTTTAGGAAGAAGAGTAAATTTTGATAAGAAAACACTTCCAGGGCCTCCCTGGTGACACAAGCATTAAAGTCTCAGCTCCATCAAGCCATTGCCTGCCGCTTTGGTAAGAGTTCGATCCCTGAAGAGGGAGGGGACCCACATGGTGCAGCAGACCTCTCCTGCCTCGCCCGCTGCTCCCCTCAGCAGTGTGTTTCAGAAGATCTGCCTGTTCTGCTCCCCACTCTGTCTCTGGTGAATCTTCTCACCCCCCTCACTTCTGGCCAGTTCTTCTATGCATAAATAAAAATAAATCTTTTTAAAAACACTTTGAAACTATATAAATTGGGCACAACTGCATTCCAGAATCTATTGTCCTCAGTAACTGGAAGCAGCCAGATCTACCAGACAGAACATAAACTAGAACCACTCAGAAAAAGAGGAATTAAATTGCTGAGAGTCTTGTGGTCAACAGCAACCAATTTGCATGAAAGCTATTAACTCTAGCAGAAAGTGCCATCAGAAATATATCTTTCTACAAGCAGAATTTAGTCAAGTGAACACTTATCCTGAAAGCACACTATCCTAGACAATTTGGTGCAGAGATCACAGTTAGCAAATTAATCACATCATACAGATATTTCTAACACAGCAGAGAAAAAGATGAATGACTCACTTTGAACAAATCCAATGAGATCAAAAGGAAGAGTAGCACTGGACAGTTCTATGAATGACAGACAATCTTAACTAGAAGGGAAATTAAAAGGCTGGTTATAATGTGCCATAGAGAACACTAAATAAAATGACCCATGACGAACTTGGAGGTAATTAATATTGCTCTGGACTTATCTAAAAAAAAAAAAACAAAACTAAAAATGGAAATAACATACTAGCCAGAAATTTCACTCTTGGGCATGTATCTAGGGACTATGAAACCATAAACAAAAACTTATTATGTTCCACAACATTCATAGAAGCATTATTTATAATAATTAGGGCACAGAAGCAGCCTAAATGGGGTGACAGACAGAACAAGTGTTAAGAAATGATGAAATGCAGTCATTTCCACTTAATGGGGAAATTTGGGAATATCATACAGTTGTTAAAAATGATGAAATGCTATTATTGTCAACAAAATGCAGAAAATTTGAGCAAAGTAAGTCAGAATCATAATAAAAAATACTGGATGTCTACATAGCAGACACTTCGGTAATATAAAACACTTTCAAAAACTAATGGACATTAATAAGCATCCTGAGAGCTTTGAGTTTAAGAGAAACTGGGTAGAGAAACTGACTCCATGTGCTGCCAGTAGGGTAAGCATTCTAGAAACCTCTTTGCATGATTATTATGGGAATCTCTGCTTATTGTTTGTTAAGCGTTTTCTCCTTCTTGCTCTGATAAAATAACTGTAACAAAACTAATTGGGCATGTGAAAAACAGCCAAGGCTACTGAGTCTAGTCAGAAGTTAAATTGGTCATGTAACACTGTGATGGTTAACAGGCTTTCAAAGACGGATTACTTGCATCTTCTGGAAGTGGCCTTAAAGACAAAGCACAGCTCCCATGCACACACTTCGGCATTCTGCTGGACACAATGAGCAGATTATATTAGAGTCTATGCTGTCAGCTCAGGATGGAGGTGGAAACCTCCAGGAGAGGAGGGCAGAGCAATAAGAGAAGGATCCTGGAATCCTAACCCAGTTGGGTACCACACCAGTCCCAGATTACTCACAATCGGTTTGTATGTGTGACAGAGAAATGCACTTCTCATTTAAGTCACCACCACGGTGAGTTTCGTTGTTTCCAACGAGAAGTCATTTTTTTAATTAATCGATAATTGTCACTAATGAAGAGATTAGGAAATTAGTGGGAAAAGAATTCATCCAAATGTAAGAAAACTGACTCGCACAATGGCAAGAGAAACAAAAGCAAAGGTAAACAAATGGGACTATAGCAAACTAAGCACCTTCTGCACAGCCAAAGACATTATCATTATAAAACAAAAAAAGATGCCCTAAGGAATAGGAGAAAACTTTTGCACATCATACGTGAGACAAGAAGCTAACTGCCAAGGTCTACAAAGAATTCATACCACTCAACAACAAACCACACTGTCCCCAATCCCAAATAACTCAACTTAAAATTGGGCAGAAGAGCTGGACACTTGTCCAAAGAAGACATCCAGAGGCTAACAGGCACAAGAAAAAATTCTCGCATTTACTTGTCAGGGAAATGCCAATTAAAACCACAATGAGAATTCACACTCTTGAGAACGGCCCGCATCACAAAGACCAGAACAACCATGCAGAGGGAAAAGCCCTCTTACAATGTTGGTGGAATGTAGACTGGTCCAGACTCTATGGAAAACAGTATGGAGGTTTCTCAATGAAAATGGGTCTACTCTATGACCCAGCAATCTACCCAAAGAATATGCAAGCACTGTTTTAAAGGGATATGTGCACACCTGTGTACATTGTAGCACTAGTTACAATAGCCAAATATATGAAAACAGCCAAAGCGGGGGGCCTCCCCGGTGGCGCAGAGGGTTGAGCGCCACACTATGAAGAATCCGCAGCACAGCAGCACAAGTTCCATCCCTGGCCAGCGAAGGGACCCACATGGCGCAGCAGACCTCTCCTGCCTCGCCCGCTGCTCCCCTCAGCAGTGTATTTCAGTCTATCTGCTTGTTCTGCTCCCCAGTCTGTATCTGGTGACTCCTCTCACCTCCTATATCTCTGACCTGTACCCCAGCTCTTGTATGCATAAAAAATAAATATTTAAACAAAGTGCCCAATGAGAGATGAGTGGATTAATGAGGTGCATACATACACAATAGAATACTACTCACCTATTTAAAAAAAAAGATGAAATCTTGCCATTTGTACAGTATGGGTACAGATTTCTTGGACTTTTAGTCAAAATTCAAAACTATGAGGGAAAAAAAGGCACAAAGGAAATACAGGGAGTATAACAAAAATCTGTTCTAAAGATGCACCAATACAGCAGAGAGAGCCAAGCAGATAAGTCTCTTCTCTTAGAAAATGAAAATCCATTTTCATTTGGATTTACGTCTAAGTAACCATTACATTAAAGCATGTCTGTCCACGCTGAGAAACCCCAAGATTATGGGGAGGTAATCCCCACCTCCAATTACGGACAACCTGCTGTTCCATTTCACCAGCTCTGCCAATTAGAGGCATGATCTTAATTGATGCTAATTGCTCTTCTCTAAATCTCACCTGTGGCTTCGAATCTACAGTGGTGCTATTCTTCAAAACCACCACTAGAGGCCAGTCTCGCTACAGGATGAGTTCAGGCCACACCCTAAAGTAAAGGCAAGAAATCTGCACTCTAGTTAAAAAAACACTGTTTTGGGCCTCCCTGGTGGCGCAGTGGGTTAAGCAACACACTATGAAGCAAACCGCAGCCACTGTAACATGAGTTCGATCCCTGCCGCAGGCCAGGGAGGGACCCACATGGCGCAGACCTCTCCTGCTGTGCCCGCTGCTCCCCTCAGCAGTGTACTTCTGTTGATCTGCCTGTTCTGCTCCCCAATCTCTGTGGTGAATCCTCTCACCACCCCCACACCTCTGGCCTGTACCCCAGTGCTTGTATGCATAAATAAATAAATCTTTAAAAAAAAAACAACACTGTTTTGTGTCTGAACACGAATCAAATTTCAACTTAAAAATTCAACTGAATAGTAAGATGTTTGCTGGAGGAGAGATGGAATATGGTTCTACTATTTCAATTAAATACTATCAAACCATCAATCCAAAGATAACTAAGTATGTTCTCTTGATTGTAGTGATGACTTCATAGTTCATACATCTGTTAAATTTTATCGAATTGAGCCTCCCTGGTGGCGCAGCGGGTTGAGCGCCACACTGTGAAGCATCCTCCGCACAGCAGCTCAAGTTCGATCCCCAGCCAGGGAGGGGAGGCACAGGACTCAGCAGACCTCTCCTGCCTCGCCTGCTGCTCCCCTCAGCAGTGTACTTCAAGTCCATCTGCCTGTTCTGCTCCCCGCTCTGTCTCTGGTGAGTCCTCTCACCTCCCGAGACTCTGGCCTGTACCCCAGCTCTTGTATGCATAAATAAATAAATCTTTAAAAAATAAATTTTATCAAATTGTATGTACACTGCACTAAACAGTAAACTAAATGTCTAAAAATCAGACTAAAATCTACTACAACTTTAATTTAAATATGCACAAGAGCTATGCACGCCTCTCAATCTAAGTGAATTTTTAGCCCTGTCAGTATTAGAACCAATTGTTTTGAATCTATAACCAAAAATCTCCCTTTAGATGCATGTCCAAGTTTTTAAACTTTATACAAATGTGGTTCCCTAGACAATGTCTCTTTTCTAATGACTAAAAATCATCATCTCCAAGATATATGGATAAGGAAAATACTCATTTCTGAATGTTATGGTTAAGCGACACAACATTCCCCTGTTTTTAAAGGAAACACTCTTTTTCAAATGCCAAAGTACCTCATTGGGGTAGGACTGGCACATGTATTAAAATGAGCTCCCAAATTGACCTAATTTGCATTCACTTTGATATCCAGTTTAAATATTTATTCAATGTGTTGGCCACATGTTCACCAGGAACATTTTTCATTACTAAATCAGAAAGAGAAACAAGAGCTGCAAACCAAAGAAGTTCCAGGAAGGAACAAGCTTTAAAATGCACTCTGGTCCAACATCTACCCCAGTTGAGTTCATCATGGATTTGGGATAGGTTTTCAGACAAAAAAGAATTACAGAAAACTCTAAAGACTTAGGTTCCTGGTTATCCAGAACTGACATTATGTTGTGAACTCTACTAGCTAAAAAGGGAAGCAACTAGTTGCAGGGAATATTCAAATGGCTAGCAAACAATTAAGATGAAGCCACTGTCTTCACAGAGTAAAACTTTCTCACGTGGGGGTCTCCCTGGTGACACAAGGGGTTAAGCACCACACTATGAAGCATCTGCAGCCACTGCAGCACAAGTTCGATCCCGGCCAAGGAGGTGACCCACATGGCGCAGCAGACCTCTCCTGCCTCGCCCGCTGCTCCCCTCAGCAGTGTATTTCAGTCTATCTGCCTGTTCTGCTCCCCACTGTCTCTGGTAAATCATCTCACCACTCCCCCCGCCAACACACACACACACCCCTGGCTTGTACCCCAGCTGTTGTATGCATAAATAAATAAATCTGTAAAAAAAATTCTCATGTGGTGCGGTCACATAAACCTAGACAAAGTAAGAGGCCGAGAGTGGAGAGAAGCTTTACCAAGTGTGCCGATCCCACTACGAATTAGCAGATTTTCTAAAGGCAAGTTTTTTTCTTGTAGCAATAATGGATTTGGGATTAATTATAGGCAAGTAGGACCTACAGTTTCGACTGAAACTGTAGCTTTAAGAATCTGTACAAACTTCTGAAGCTTCTCTAAGTATCCAAGATAGTGTAACAAAACAACAAGTTCATTTGAATAAAAACTCTCAAAGGTTTAGATAATGCATACATGATAACTGGATTTTGCCAGTTCTATAAAATAGTACTGCAGCATTTTAAAGTACTTTATATTTTTCATACAATACCTATGAGGTTAAAGAGCAGGTTCAAGGTCAAGAAAAACGGATCTAAGGGCCCCTCTGGTGGGTTAAGCAACACACTATGAAGCAATCCCCAGTCACTGAGCACGAGTTTGATCCCTGCCGCCCGGGGAGGGGACCCACATGGTGCAGCAGACCTCTCCTGCCTCACCCACTGCCCCCCTCAGCAGTGTATTTCAGTTGATCTGCCTGCTCTATTCCTCACTCTGTCTCTGTTGAACCCTCTCACCCCCACATCTCTGGCTTGAACCCCAGTGCTTGCATGGATAAATAAATAAATCTTAAAAAAAAAAAAAAAGATCTAAAATCTGTCTAATTCACACTCAGGTGGGTTTTGTTTTCTGCACTAGGTTCTTAAACACTTCGTTTTGCTCCTTTGTCTTTCCATTTTTTTCCCATAAAAAGCATGTATATACTGGTATCACCATTTTGGAAAACAGAATTGCATTACCTTAAAAGTTGAAAACATGTACAATAAAAACGTATCTAATCATTTATAAGAAATTTGGAAAAAACGTTTTATCACACTGGCCATGTAGTCACTGAAACAACAACTAAAGTGACTACTGCAAGCAGTTATTAACCACACACTACATGTGACAATATTCTATATACTTTACGTCTACTATCTCCTGGGATCCTTTTAATAGTCTGAGGCGGGTGTTACTATTAACCCTTTTACAGAGGAAACTAATTGAGGATTACAAAATTAACCTGCCCGGAGTGCAGTTTAGAGTAGGTGGCAAGGACAGAGACACGAAAATGCAGAGCAGGCTCCAAAGGTTTCATCTGGGGTGTAGGCGACAGTGTTTCCTGAGCTGATTGCACACAGGAATCACCTGCTGGAAGTGTAGATGCTGATCCCCAGATGTGGCGAGTAACCAGGAGTCTGTAATGTACTTATGCATACAAGAGCTGGGGTACCGGCCAGAGGCAGGGTCAGGGGCTGGTGAGAGGATTCACCAGAGACAGAGTGGGGAGCAGAACAGGCAGATGGACTGAAACACACTGCTGAGGGGAGCCGCGGGCGAGGCAGGAGAGGTCCGCTGCGCCATGTGGGTCCCCTCCCTGGCTGGGGATCCAACTCGAGCTGTTGTGCCGTGGATGCTTCAGTGCAGCGCTCAACCCCTTGTGCCACCAGGGAGGCCCGAGTTTGTACTTCTTAAAGCTCCCAGACAGTGCCCCTACTAATGCTTGGTGCACACACTTCAGCAAGGACTTACGTCATTGCTTCTGCCAGAATATCAAGTTCTTTTCATTGTATCTTATATTTACTAAATGGAATTTTTACTTTTATTAAGCTGCAGTCCTCCCCTTCAGGAGTCTGGGCAGGTCTGCACTACACAAAGTGCTGAGATGCACCTCGTTTTTGTCTTGAAGGCCTGCCTTGACCACATGGGTAGTAATCCCAAGGCCAGCTGCCACTCTAAATAAATTCAAATATTCGAACCTGCATTTTTCTCTTTGCTCACATTTACCACTTTTTTAAAAATATGACTTTGAAGATGAACACGTGCTCTATTTAAACAAACTTAGAAGGGAAAGATCAAATGCAGAGTGGAAACACATGGTTTTATTTTATATGAAAAAAGCACAATTCCCACCAAGCTTCACTTTGACAAATTTCATTTTTATCTGTTGTTGCGGTGCCTTTTGTAAATCCTTAAGTTTCACACGGAATGTCCCAAGTGTCCCATAAGCTTCAGGCTCCTGTACTTCCTCACAATGTCTGAACACAGGCTGTTCTGAAATTCAGTGGGGCCATGAGGCCTGCTTGAGAGAGACCAGCTGAAGGAGCAAGAGCAGAGCTTTTGAAACAAATCCCTGCTCTCTGGATGGTTAGGCAGATTTTATTACCCTTCAGTGCCCCAATCTTCTCATATGAAAGTGAGACTAATAGGGAGAAGGAGCTAATTAATATGGGCGACTTAAAATACAGGTACATGAAAAGCATTCAATAAGAACAGCTACTACTACTGAAAACTAATTTTCAGAATTTTCTAAATTATCCATGTAAATCCATTTCTTTGTTTCAGAAAGCAAAAAATACAGCCACTTAGTAATTTTGCTTTTTAATCAACCTTAAAATTGCCATTTGGTGTGAAAATCATAATTACACTCTGGGGAAAAAATAACAAACATGGCAGAATGGATAACTTTTTTTTTTAAGATTTATTTATGCATGCATGCAAAAGCTGGGGTATAGGCCAGAGTTGTGGGAGGTGAGAGGATTCACCAGAGACAGCACAGGGAGCAGAACAGACAGATCGACTGAAATACACTGCTGAGGGGAGCAGCGGGCGAGACAGGAGAGGTCTGCTGCGCCATGTGGGTCCCCTCCCTGGCCGGGGATCGAACTCGCACTGCTATGCAGCAGATGCTTAACAGTGCGGTCAACAACCCGCTGCGCCACCAGGGAGGCCCAGAATGCATAACATTTTAAAAGCAGAGACCAAGTAGGGTCAAGTACCATGTCTGAGAAAGACCATACCAATACAAAATTTGATGAAAGGGATTATGCTTTAGTTTGCCTACATTCCTGAATTAAGAATTCAAGGTAAGGTGGGGTTATAATTCTTGCTTTCTACTCTTTGTCCTTTACAAGGCTGTTGAGGGAAGTAAAATTTTGAGGCAATGTGGACTTACGTTGCTAACGAGATTCTAAAGCCAACTGATCAACAGTATATTACAAGCAGCAGGTGTACTTGTGCTGAAGTATTCCTGGGAAAAGATTTGTGATATGATTCAAAGAAAGGCACCTTCAGAGCTTCACCAGAAGCGTCTGGAATCTTAAGCTCCTTCCTCTTTTTTCCCATACACCTGGGAGAGTACACTCTTTGCCACTGATGCACCAAAATGTCTAGTTGCAATTCCCCAAAACCATTTATTATCAAACAATAGAGGGGTACTTGGATGCCTGCTGACATAATCCTGTCAGTCCATCAAAGGCCTCGGCCAGTCTACTTAGTTACAGAGTAGGAAAGTGGAAGTGATGGAGAGCAGGCACATGCCCCATCTGAATAGGGTAGCTGGCATTCTGCACAGGGCCATTCCACACACATGAACTTCGCTGGCCTGATATTATCAGACACTCCAATTTTTGTAGAGAAGCTGGAATTGCAGGTTTTGAATTAAAATCTGTTGATACTATCAGCAACTCACTCAATTTTTTTATTTATATAGATTTTACATCTTTTTTTTTTTACAATATTTGCTTTCTTTTCTCAAGTGTAGTCCCCATAGAATTTCCACCAGCAGTTCACCTACGCATCACGACACAGTCCCCTGTGCTCTTCCCACCCTCCTTCTAATCCCTTCCCTCCCCTCTCCTGCAGAATGTCCCTTGTTTATAGTTGTCTGTTTATTTTTGCTTTGCTGTGTTTGCATCATTATTATTTTTCCCCTGATGCCTTATTTGTTTCCCCTGTATTCCTTCTATAAGTGAAACCATGCAATATTTTTCTATTTCCTTCTGATTTATTTCACTCAGCATAAGTCCTTCTAGCTCCATCCATGTTGCTGTGAATGTTATTAATTTATCTTTTTGACTGCTGAATAGTACTCCATCGTTGTGTATATAGACTACATCTTATTGATCCAGTCATCTATTGTGGGGCATCTGGCTTGTTTCTAAGTTTTACCTATTATAAATAGTGCTGCAATAAACACGAGGGCATAGGTATTCTTTTGAACCAATATTTAAAACATTATGTGAATCAACAGACTATGCTTGTGGTTTGGGGTGATATGCTTCTAAAGCAATTTGAATAGACAAACATATATTCAAACAAACCAAGAACAACAGAACAAAAGTCCACAGAAAGAAAGTTTAAATTCTTATATCAGTTGGGGGGCCATTTAAGAACAAATCACCCAGGGCTAATTTTGAAGAACTTCTTCCCAAATCATGTCCCCAAGCCTCACCCATCCCTCCCTTAGAAAAGAAATCCCTAGAAACTATCTTCTTTTATAACATCACTTAGATTTTCCACCTAAAAACTCATGTTAGCGTACTGCAATAATATTGTGAAATGCCATAGAAATTAGATTTTATAAGGAGTTAACAGGAATAATTTAACCCATAAAATGGTAGCTTACATGGCTATAATTTGGTATTCCATAAAAGTCCTATTTAAAGTTAGAAAAAAATCTTAGAGGATTTAACTGAACTATCTCTGTTTGGGGGGAAGACTTGGGATTAGCAACGATTTCTGCATTGGCCACAACCATTTCATGTCCAGAAAAAGATTCCACAGACTTCTTGGAATGAGGGAACCTGGATCAATACTATTACATCCAAAGAATGGCAACACATTTGCCTCGCAGAACCTTTAGTCATTGCTTGACACAAACAACAAACCACAACAAAATAAGACATTTCACTGTTCTGAAGACTATTAACGCTTCTACAGATCTAGAAGAAAATTCCCATGTCCTCTAAACTAGAGTTTCTATCTCCTGTGTCTTTTTCATCTATTTTCAATCTATTAAAAGCTTGTGTTAGCTGTAAATCCTAGCTTCTTCTCAAAATTGAGATAACACCTTAGATTCCAGAGGATTCTATTTATAGGTTTTCAAGGTATCCTTACACCCATTATCCCCTTTCAAGGATCTCACAATGGAAAAGTAGGACAAAGTCAGGACATATATTAAGATGTAAAGCTTTAATTTCTAACCCTCTCCAGTGCTTTAGTGATGATGCAACCAAATAAGACATATTTTAAAATTCAAAGTAGCAGAAAATAGTAAGCAAAGATGGTCATAAAATATTTGCAGCGCCTCAAGAGGTAAGCTCATTTCTCACCCTGGGTATCTGGCCTGACCTTGTAATTTGCTTTAGATCTGTGACTAACAGAATGGGGCAAGGTGGCACCTACAGACCTCCAGGGAGGCGGTCTTAATATACCTCACAGGTTTCCTTTGTGATTTCCTGGAATACTGCCCTGAGACCACCCTGGAAGAATCCATCAAGCCTACCAGACTTTGAGAGACCTTAAATTGTTGTTGCTTTAAACCGTTTAGTGTCAGAGTGGTTTGTGATGCTATGATAATTAACTGGAACAGAACTAAGGTTCAGAAAGAGCAAATGAAGCATTTTAGCAAAACTGGGACTCATAGTTGGTGAGGTCATGGACGTGAGAGCCAGAGAAGCTGGATTCTAAAGCACAGAGCAGTCGTGCAACTTCTCGGGTCCTCAGTTTACTTATCTGTAAAATATGGTGCTAATTACGTCAGCATCCCAAGTGTGGCAGCTCCGGGAACTAACCTGGAAAGGTTAGTGTGTAGATAAATGTTAGTTTTCTGCCCAACTCAAGTCATTTGACTTCTGCTTTACTGACTTTTGGAGACATATATTCCTCTCCTAAATAACATTTTGCAAAAGGTTGACATTCTGAGGCTGTGGGGCTCTATTTCATAAAGTCCATTAAATATAACATGATGATTATGTGCTTTTAGAGATTCGAGGCCAATGGATGAGTGTGTGCTCTGAAAACCTCCATTTAATAGCAGTACAATTTTCAATTCAGAATGAGGTGCGAAAATGAAGGATGGTGCTAATGTGTTCTGCACACAGGCATGCATATTCTCCAATACCAGTGCTCCGTGCTCAGCTTCTCCCCCTGCCAGCTGGTAAAACGACGGTGCTGGTTGGCAGCCATGAATGGAAGGTACTCTCACACCGGCAGAGGGGAGCCTGCGAAAAATGCCCAGTGGCCCTCCTGAGCCTCCGGGAAGCTGTGTGCACCTCTGGAGAACCCCATGGTCCCTGACCTCAGGTTCAACACACCCACGGCTCCCAAGACATCATTTCACCATAGTACTTCTAGCTCTAATGAACAGCATCAAGGGACGCTGACATCGCAATTTATCAGCCTTAAACCTCTGCATGAAAAACATACATGAGCAAACCCTGAACTCTGACAGAGCACACGCCGTGCTGTTCTAGGAGTTCTAGAAGCACACCAACCCTCAAATACAGTGTCAGTGTACCTCTGTGGACGCTGCCGACACTGCGTCCAGCCAAGGTCAACCCACTCTGTTCTTCAAATCACAGTCAAGGGCAAGCCCTTAGGTCTGTCTCCTTTAAGCAGTCTGCAGACAAAATTACAAGAGAGCAGAAAACTTATGTTCTGAGCACTGGGAGAAAGGCTGGTAATAAAGGCTCCTGCCTTCACAGAGCTATTCGTGGGAGCTGTGCCAGACTGGTGACCTCAGACACCGTAATGACTCCAGAGGAAGCTCGTCTATGGGGAGAAATTACATGAGGAGGACTCTGCGTCCGACAAGGCGTCCGGCGCCTTGTCCATGGCAAGCGCTGGAGCAAACGCAGACGGTCCCGGCGCATCGCCTGCACAGCCATGACTGAGTGGTTGTGTGGACTTTGGCAAGTTGGACGAGGCCACGGACGAGGCAGCATGGAGCACTGTGGGTGCAGGAACGTCAGGGCCAGCAGGAAGCTGCCCCTGCCTGCTGGGGACAAAATCAGTGAATGAGCCTTGTGTCTTCTCTTCACCAGTAGACCATCCCTGCGGTACCTGAGCACAGCACCCCTCTCGACCATCAGGAGCAAGAGCCCATGACCCTCATGTTCTTTTGTTGTCTAAAGATTTATTTATTTCTGCATACAAGAGCTGGGGTATAGTCCAGAGGCGCGGGAGGGGAGAGGATTCACCAGAGACAGAGTGGGGAGCAGAACAGGCAGACTGACTGAAACAAACTGCTGAGGGGAGCAGCAGGCGAAGCAGGCAAAGTCTGCTGCGCCACGTGGGTCCCCTCCCTGGCCAGGAATCGAACTCGCGCGTGGCTGTGCAGTGGATGCTTCACGGTGTGGTGCTCAACCCGCTGCGCCACCAGGGAGGCTTGAACCTTGTGTTCTTAGTGAAGTTCTCTGGGAATTTACCATTTCCCTATCAGTCCAGCTGGATTGCAGACTTAACTTTATGATGGTGAAGTAAAAACTCCGTGAACTGAAAGCGGAAACCAATGAAATCAGTTTAAAATTAAATCCTTCGAAATTCAAAGGTTAAAATAAAACACTGGGAAAATTTATGTTCACCATCAAGGATTGATTTGTAATTCATTTCTAAGAGTTTGTAGCCAGGATAGAGGATAATCAGCGCAGGTTCGATCCCTGGCCAGGGGGAACACACATGGCCTCACCGTTTCAGTCAATCTTCCTGTTCTGCTCCCCAATGTCTCTGGTAAAACCTCTCACCGCCCATGATTCTGGCCTGTACCCCAGCTCTTGTATGCATAAATAAAAATATATTAAAAAAAAAGATGTATATCCCCACACCACCCACAGCAGGCAAGCACCCAGTAATTCTCCACCACCCCTAACACCTTTTATCACAATTTATATGCTTATATATCTTCATGTTATTTGAATAGAGGCTTCTAGAAGTTCAGGGCTGTCCTCGTCACTTATATATCCCTAGCAGCCAACATACAAGTGCCATACACAGTGGTACTTATGATGGCCTCTGACCCTGTGGCCTCTGACCTTATCTCTTTCCATTGTCCTTCTAGCTCCCTGTGCTTCTGACCCCTCACTGAGCCAACAAGGTCCCTTTTAGCCTTCTCTACTTGATGTGTCTCGTCTGCCAGGTAAGGACTTGCCCTGACAGAAACAGAGGGCACGCCCTCCCTTCCCTCAGCTCTCAGATCGATTATCCTCTGCCCAGGGGACTCATCTCCTTAATCGCCCTAAGTTTAAACACTCACCATCACTCTCCATCCCTTTTCTGGGTTTTTGTTTTCTTCCTAGACATTATCAACAATGACATTACTGATCTGATGCTTTATGCGTTCACCATCTCCGTGGCCTGCCCCTGCCAGGACCCCAGGGGTACACTAGATTATAATTGCTCTAAGACAGGGAGTTTGTGTCTTGGACCAGGGAACACTGTGCCTCCAACAGCTGTGAAGTGTGGGCCCTTCATCAGCATCTGTTGAAGGAATAAAAGCTGAACACAGGGGTCCTGCTGGTGGCGCAGAAGGTTGGGAGCCGCACTGTGGAGCTTCTGAGGCCACTGCAGTGCGGTTGGATCCCAGCCAGGGAGGGGACCTACATGGTGCAGCAGACCTCTCCTGCTGTGCCCGCTGCTCCCCTCAGCAGTGTGTTTCAGTCCATCTGCCTGTGCTGCTCCCCACTCTGTCTCTGGTGAATCCTCTCACCCCCACCCCATACCTCTGGCCAGTACCCCAGCTCTTGTATGCTAAATAAATAAATCTTTAAAAAAAAAAAAGAAATGTGAGTACCACAGAAATCTAAGGACAACAAGGACTATTACAATGAAATACACGTGTGTCGATCATTTATGGAAATAACTTTAAAATGTAATGGTGCATAACAGCAGGTGTAAGAATTGATTGAATGTGGTTTAGTCAACAGATCAGGGGCCAAGTAATAAGGAGTCTGAACTTCACAAATCATGATATACAGGAGGTCACAGGAAGTGAGAAGCACAGAATTAGCTGAAGGGTAGTCATGAATCTAACCATTTTTCAGGTCTACTATAGCATCTTCTTTTTCATTGGCCTTTTGAAATATATAATGATATGTATGAAATGCATGACTCTCTGTCAAGCTATACTTTAAATTCTTTTCTGACACTTTAGTATTATTCTGGAAATTTAAGTCAAATATTTGTCATATGACTGTCCTTGGAATAGAACATCTAAAAAAGCACTACCTGCCTGTTTGAATTCCATCTCATCTTTCCAGAATCAATTCCAACATCACCTCCTCCTGAGCACCTTATACAGCACCCCATTCTAGCCACCCCTGGCTGAACTAGTGCCCCCTCCTAGGGCTTACACAGCTCTGTGGCTCTGTTTCCTTTATTCCCTTCATCATCCACTATAAGAAGTCTCTACTTTTAGTATATACCTCTTGAGACTGTAATCATCTAGAGAAAAGCAACTGAGAGTTTTAACTATACCAAACAACCACAAGCAATGAAAACTACATAAAGATACAATGAAATAAAATGTAAAAAGCCAACTACACTAAATAAAGCACTTTTGAAAGACAAAGGTAGTAACTTAGAAGCATTTCAAAGAAACTTTGAAATACATTGGGGCTATGGTTTTGATGGCATGCGCTTTGTGAATTAAAACAAAGAGCCATCAAGTCTGTCCACTCTTGGAATTCTATTTTATAAATATTTAAAAGTCAATATACAAGAAACATCTACACCAGTGAAACTAGGATGGCAATGCTGACCTGTCACTTTAGTTACCGTGGTGATTCTCACATCACCATCATCATGGACATTTGTGGACTGTACAAAATGAAATGAACGGTCCTTTCTAATATCCAGATGGAAACAGTCAAAGAAAACATCACAGGCTTCAAATTCTCATTCACCTAAACTTTGTAACCGAAAGATTTAAGCTTGTCGTCATTTAAACACTTGAGTCTCAGATTCTTTGTCTAAAATGGAAGCTAGTAATACTTCTGCTATCTTTTTCAAAGGGCCACCAAAGGTTCAAGGAGCATAAGGACTTAGAAATACTTTGCAAAGTATGACAAGGGCATCATTCTTCATCACAGAAATTTACTTTAGCATCAGAATATTTTCATGTCATTATAATGCAAAATGTTTTGTATTTCTCTTCTACATGAAACAGTCATCTTGCTTAGCAGGTTCATTTAAGCAACCACAGAATGACAGATTTTCATACTTTTATTTAGAAATAATTACCAGAGGATGAAAGGGGAACTACTGGGAGCAAATTTAACAAAAAAAGGTGAAAGACTTATACATTGAAAATGATGAAACATTGTCAAAAGAAATAGAAAACACAAAGGAGATTAACCTGTGTTCACGTACTGGAAGAATAGACGTTGTTAAAATGGCTCTATTAAACTGACCACAAAGATGTCTATTAACGAAACAAACAAACAAAAACCCCACAGACAGTGGGTTTAATACTGTACTACACACTATGCAACAAAATGATAGCAGCCAAACAATATAGCATTGGAATAAAGCCAAACAATATAGCATTGGAATATAGCATCAACAGAATAAAGAACCCAGAAATAAAGCTACACATACATGTACAAGGGGCAATTATGACAAGGAGCTGAAACCATGCAATAGAGAAAGAGAAGCCTCTTCAACAAATGGTGATGGGAAACCTGGATAGCCACAAGACAATGAAATTAGATTATTTAACACCATGCACAAAAAGTAACTCAAAGTGGATTAAGGACTTGAATAGAAGGCTTGAAACCCTAAAATGAAAGGACTCCATGACAGTGACCACAGAGATATCTTTGAGGAATCAATCTAACAGTGAAGGAAACAAAAGCAAAATAAACAACTAGAACTACAACAAAAACTTCTGCACAGTAAACAGAATCAGTGCAGAAACAAAAAGGCAGTCTAGTAACGGGGAGAAGACATTTACATGTCATATGTCTGACAAGAGATTAATATCCAAAATATACGAAGAACATGTACAATTCAACAACAACAAAACAACCTAATCAAACAAACAAAAAAACCACAGACAGAAGATATGACTAAGTGCTACTACAAAGAAGACATACAGATCGCCAACAGGCACATGAAGAAAATGCTCCACCTAACTGATTATTAGGGAAATGCCAATGAAAACCACAATAATGTATCAGCTCACACCTCTGAGAATGGCCCACATTGAAGACTGAACCTATGTTTGTTGGCAAGAGTATGAAGAAAAGGGAACCCTCAAATACTATTGGTGGGAATGCAAATCAGCTCTGCCTCTATGGAAAACAGTATGGAGAGTGCCCAGACCCTAAAAACAGAAATGCCATATGATCCAACAATACCATTCCTAGGAATTTAACCAAAGAATATGAACACACACACTGGAAAACAACATTTGCATCCCTGCATTCATAACAGCACTATTCACAATAGTCAATACCTGGAAACAACCTTAATGACAGATGAGCACAATAGATGCCTGAATAAGGAGGGCATCATACACACTCTCAGTGGAATATTACTCAGCTATTTAAAAAGATGAAAGCTCGCCCTTTATGATAATATGAATGAAATTTGAGTTGATTATGCTAAGCAAAGTAAGTTCAGAAAGTGGAAGACAATTGCCAGATGGTTTCGCTCTCAGGTGGAATATCAAAAACAAACAAAACAAGACAAATAGCTCATAGTTTATAAAAATATAGTGGTGAGCCCAGGGTAGCAGGAAGTGGTGTGGGAAGAGAGGGTGTGAGAGTGAGTGGCCCCGGAAATGTGTTGACGGGAGCCGTGAGCCATAGAACTCGCTGAGTATGAAGCTGTCCTGATGTTTATATAGAGTCACACACTAATGGCAAATCAACAAAATGAATTTAAAAAATATCAATGGGTTGTCTGCGCACTAGCCAACAAGTAGCAGGCACAGATTTAGAAAAACTCCTAACCAGGAAACTTACTAGATTTTTATCCAAGCCACAGGATGTCTTGCCTTGCATTTGAAAGAAGTGCAATGGTCTTAGCATGTCTTTATGGTGATTCCGGGAGTGAACACACTAACACATTCGAGCATAAAGTCAGGAAGTTCCTGTGTAACGTAGTCACAATTCAAAATCATAAGAAATGAATCATGGCTTAATTTACAAAATAAATCAAACTTAATTTACAAAATTTCCCTTTGATCAGACCAAAGTTTATAAGATCGCTAAGTCTGTTTCCTTCACCTACAAGCCTATATAAGACTGTGCACTTGACCAACCAATCCGTCTCCCCATCAAACCATTTAAAAGGTCTCCCGAGTTTTGTGCTTAAAGTGCACGTAAATGGAACTAACTTAAAATCAGTTGTTTTTGCTTTTTAAAGTCTGGCAGTGATAACGGTTAACTATGGAAAATACCGAGGTGAATGAATTGACTGGAATGTTAGAATCCAATCCAATCCACTCCAGTAAACCACATGCAAGTCTCTTCCTCAAGAAAGCAGCACAGATTGCTTTGTTCTAGGCACCGGCCGAAAGCCCAGCCAGCTCCGTGGCAGCTGATGCTCCCCTGAAGTCCCCAAGGCACAGCCAGGAGCAGCTGGAGCTGCACCTACCGACAGTGACACAGTGGTAGCCAGCATTCCTCTCTTAAATACTTAACACTACTTTATGTTTTCATCTTTACCGAAGTTTCAATATTATTTTAAGGATTTATTTATTGATGCATACAAGAGCTGGGGTACAGGCCAGAGTAAAGGGGAGGGGTGAGGATTCAGCAGAAACAGAGTGGGGAGCAGAACGGACAAGATCGACTGAAATCCACTGCTGAGGGGAGCAGCGGGCAAGGCAGGAGAGGTCTGCTGCGCCATGTGGGTCCCCTCCTGGCCAGGGATTGAACTCGCGCTGCTGTGCCATGGATGCTTCACAGCGTGGTGCGCAACCCGCTGTGCCACCAGGGAGGCCCAAGATTCATAAACTTTTTGAGGAAAAAAATAGGTGTTGACAATCAGATGCAATTTGAACTTAATTTGAGAAGAGGTCAAAATCCACCTAAGGCAGGCTTTGCCTCCCCCAGGCGGGGGCCGGGATCCTCAGTGCCTCTCCACTTGGTCACCGTAGCGCCCCTTACAACACCGCCGCCATGGGCCAGCAGCATCCAACACGCTGGTAGAATAATGCCATAAACAATCCGCGCAGCTCTGCCTTCTGGAAGGGCCTCTCCTGCCAATGCCGTCCCAGCCTGCCGGCTCAATATGCCACTGGCATATGGGATCCCTTGAAGTGGCGATAATAAATAGCATTGGGCCATGCAGTGACATTCCATGTTGAGGTCTCATTGGACAAACAGGGGGACTGCTGCTATTTTACTGTCTTTTTAGCATTTCCCTATGCTTGAAAAGGAAAAGAAATCCCTGGAAAATGTGAAAATCCCTAATAACTAACATTTACCTTTTTCAAACTGTATCGTTTTGTACTAAGGTGACGTTGGTTGACAACACCAGGTGTGATGTAGAGATTGGGCTCATCCCTCTCCACGGCAGCACACAGGCCACCAAGGTACCACAGTCCCTCACAGGGACCCCCTCACCACTTTCTCCCCCCACCTTACCTCCTCTTCTGGTAGTCTCTACAATGGGTATTCCCAAATGCATTTCACAGACACGTTTCTAATGTGTTTTACAGGAGGTAGGCAGAAAGCGATTGTAATTTCCGCTTTAAGGACAAAGTGCAGGGGCCTCCCAGGTGGTGCAAGGGGTTGAGCTCTGCAATGTGAGACTTCTGCAGCCACTGCAGCATGAGTTTGATCCCCAGCCAGGGAAGGAACCCACAGGGCACAGCAGACCTCTCCTGCCTCGCCCGCTGCTCCCCTCAGCAGTGTTTCAGTCGATCTGCCTGTTCTGCTCCCTGCTCTGTCTCTGGTGAATCCTCTCACCTCCCACACCTCTGACCTATACCCCACCTCTTATACACATAAATAAACAAAAATCCTTAAAAAAAAAGTGTAATTGAGTTTTCCAAGGTCATCCAATAAGATGACCTCCACTTGTTTTGTCTTTCTGTGTTATATATTTATCACAGGAGCAGAAGCAGAAGGTCTTGGCTGGTGTCTGGCTTTACGGAGGCATATTCCAGAGAGCAGGCGGGCCCACTCTGAGAAGCTGGACCCCATTATTGTTCAGTGTCATAGAATGAAAGGGCCAGATGCTGGCTTTGATTCAGTAGCCAGTTGTAAAAAGTGAACAACACTTGCATAGAAGCAAAGCAGAAAGCCGCCTTCCTTGGGGACAGCTTGAACTCAATAAATAGCTCCATTAGTATAAGGCCGCAGATATGCACAGGGATACAGAGAGAACTCACAAAGGCGCTGTTTCTTTCTGCCTTTACCGATTGGATCTAACTTCTTTCCCTGGTTACTGCTTAACAAGACTGAGCAGATGGGCCTTCAAGCCCAGGACGGAACATTCAAGGTTCTTGGAGCCCCTCTGCCTGTTCTTAAGCAGAAGTACTCTTAAAACAAGTTATTTTTTAACAAACAAACATAGCAAAAACAAAAGGACAAGGACTAATGGGGACACCTTGTGGAGAGTGGGGGGGGGGTAGGTTGAGGGTGGGGAGAGCACAGGGGACAGAAGTGAGGGTGTGCTGGTGAAATAGTGGTGGGAAATCCATGGGAGCCACAATAGATGTCAAATATATATAGATAAAGCAAAAAATTAAAAATTAAAAAAAAACGTTATTTTTAAAGTTATCTTCCTTAATTTGTTCCCTTAATTATAAAAGTGACATAAGCTTATTTAAAAGATTTTGCACTATACAAAAAGTCTCAAGAAAAACAAATGAATTACCTATAATCCAATACTTCAGATATGACCACTGCTATTTTAATGTGTTTCCATCCAAATTCTTCATGTGTATGTTTTTATCATTTGCAAGATAAACTGTCTTTACAACCAGGCTTTTTCCTCTTGGCCTTAAATGATAGAAATCTTCCTATATTACAGATTTTCGAAAAATATTAATTGCAGTGACTATGCTTTCCTTCCACGTGGGTATACCCACATTTGTATGGTTCAACAGTCAGGTTTATTTTGCTACTGTCAAATAGTGCTGCAATGATTGTATACTTACATAAATCATTGTTCAAATTTCTAATCATTTCTAGACTGATTCCTAGAGAACGATTGCTAGGGAAGGAGTACTTAGGTTCTGTGACTTTTACTACAATGCTGATGAGTTGTTTTCAAGAAAGCACTGGCAATGTATGCACATCTAAATTCACTAACTTTGACTCCTATGTCTTATTTGCATGCATTAATGTCATAATGCAGAAGTGTGCAAATATTTCTGAAATGTGTTTTGTTTTTAAAGTCACTTGGAGAACGAGGTTTGACATCTCCTGTGATAAACACATTATTGGTGTTTGATGCAAAACAGAATTAGAAATGAATTACAGGGATCTGGTACATGAGGCAATTTAATCATCACTGGTCATATTATAAATCTTTAGATAGGGGTTCTGGGGTGTTTTGATCATGTAACATAATCAATTCTGCTTTCTCCCTTAGTTGTCAAAAAGATATTTGAAATATGTCAAGCTGAATATTTAAACTCCTTTATCGCCTTCTGAATTGCAAATTCTCTTAGCGAATTTACAAATTCTCTTTTATATGGGAATGCAATTAAGTTGTGCATTAGTCAGAGCTGCAAAATTCACTGATAAATTGAGCATGAAAAGTGATGCAAACACCCATTTTTCAAGATAAAAAGTACTTGACATTGATTCCTGTCACGGATTCATGAGCTACAACAGGGAAGTTGCCATCACATGTCTCAACAATTTGACCCACCTCACTGAGTCCCACTTTTATTTTCCTCCTTCCTTCCATTCCTTTCTTTTTTCCTCCTTTTGCCTTCTACAATGCTTAAGCAGCCTAAAAACATTTCCACAACCAGTGAGGTCAGATACTGGTCATTGGTTTCCATGAACAGTAATCAAATACAATGGATTGCCTATTTCAAAGCTTAGAACATGAAATCCTACAGCAGGTACAAAATTATTTTCTAATATCTGTCTTTCAGAAAAATTGCCTAAGTGAAGTTTACTCAGCTTAGGTAACAGCCTAACTGGGTCTTAAGCAGTACTGTAATGGAAGGAAGTTATACATCCCAAGAATATAATGCCTTAGAGCAGCATTATCTGAAAATATAGTATTCTTAGCACTAACAAGAGAATCTCCTGGGATCCTTGTTTCTCAACAGGTTCTCGGGCCCTAAGTTACTGAATCAGAATTCAGGGATGTTTGATGTATCTTTTGTGGACAATATCTTCGGGTATTCTTTTGTACGCTTTGAGAAAGCACTTGAGAAGGCAGGTAATGTACAATTAAAGCCGATTAGTACTTGTTGCTAAGTATCAGCCTAAAGGGTCTTGAACCACATTACACAACCCAAAACTATTTGGGAAAAGGAATGTTTTAATAATTATATATAAATATATTTTCTTTTTTTTGGATTAGAAACATTGTTGGAAAATAGCCATCTATATAGTGTTCCGCCTTTTAGCAAAACTGAATCATTTGATGTGAGCCGATTCTACTCCCCACTCTGTCTCTGGTGAATCCCCCCCTACACACACACACACACACACACACACACACACACACACACACCCTACCTCTGGCCTACATTCTAGCTCTTGTGTGCACAAAATAAATAAATCTTTTTTAAAAATTACAGATGAAGCTAATGTTGCAAAGGTGAGCAACACATACATTGAATATCTAGGTATTAAACACTCTATACTGTATTTTTCAATCTCTGCCTGCACCACCAGATCCTGAGCACACTCAATCTTCTTGTGTTAGGAGTAATGTTTACAGAACATGAAAAAGCAATTGCTGAACTCTCCCACCTCTTCATCAATATATGTGAGCTCTTACCAGGGAACTACAATGACAGATACATGCTACATTTTGTAACCCATCAGCCACATAATATTCCTTTTCTCACAGCCATGTATCCTTGATCAGAACGTATCCTTGCCTCAGATTCTCTTCCCGGAGGCCTATCTCAGCCAACCAACACTTCACACACTCAGAGTCCATTCAAATATTCTTCATCAAGTTTTCCCTGGTAGTCTCAATGAAATGTTCATTCCCCTCGGTTTAAATTCTCCAACTTTTCCAATAGACATACGGTTAAAAACAGTGTCCTTTGTGAATCACTGGGCATGGATTCACTACTTTTTATATCCTTTTAGAGAGCTGTCTGTTCTCAAATCTGCTTGTACTTTATGCACATAGGGAGACAGAGTGAAAAATTCTGAGGTCTCAAGCCTCACCCCAGACCCATTCAATGCAAAGTTCTGTGGAGTGACCCCCAGACACCAGAATTGCTTTCAGTCTCCCAGTCCTCGGCCATCAACATTCATGATGGAGATGGAGGTTGTTCCATAAGACTGGGTCCAACTGACTTTTCCTTGTTCCGAAAAGCACTCTGTCCTCTCTTCAACTTCAACTGATACTACACATCATTAATGGAATTTTCAGCAGCAACTGTGCTGGAAATAATCAGCTGGCATCCAAGGTAGGGCACACTTTTTGCTGCTGTCAAACAAAATTAATCACAAGTCTCCAGCGTGCTGAGCGGGGCGGCCCGGGCACCACCAATGAGGTGTTTGTATAGCACGGCAGCCGTCCATGAGCCACAGGGGAGCAAGCTGTTTGCAGAAAACACAGCATGGGCTGCTTCTTTCCCGTCCTTTCTTTCTTCTTTGCGATTTCTAAGGGAGAATCTCCTGGCAGCACACCCGAGATCTTTTTGCCATGGAAACAAGAATAGGTGTTTTCAAAGATGACTGTAGGAAAGAATGCCATTCTCTTGCTTTGTTCTACCTCTGCCTGTAGTCTTGGCAAGGACTCAGAATTCTTGAAATAGCTCAAACAGAATTATAGTGTCACCTGAGTCACACCGACGGTCGAGGTGTCCTGAACCGTCCTGGCTGTATCACCGCGACACAGTTATTCAAGCACGCTTCGGGAGAGACCTGAATTGTGTACGTGTCATCACTCACGAGAACTGATTCACTATTAGTAAATGAACTGAGTGGCATGTGTGTGCCCGGTATTGTGCAAAAGTGCAAGAGTGAAAAGACAGTGGACAGGACAGGCAGGTTGACTACTGCACAGTGTGACTGTCACGGACTCTACAACAGGAGCTGTGCACAAACTACAGTGACGGCACTCGACAAACAGTCTAAACACATCCCTTGGGAACTGGAAAGGGAGGACCGGGAGAGAAACTACCGCTGCTCTTTTCAGGAGAAAACAAGCACATCAAGGAAGTTACCACACTAATTTCTCACGCCCGCGTTTTGGCTGAACATTTCAGAAGTTGCTGTTGTTCCCTAAACAATGCCCATGAGTTGAGGCGTTCAGCTCAGCTGAGGTGCTCTGACACCCGTGCCCTGCCCAGCCCTCTGAGAGCACAGTCGCAGACAGCTTCTAGCTTTGAGACCAGCTCACTCTCACCTTTTTGGACTTCACAAAGACCAGTCTGGCAAGAAGACTGACATTTGAATACCTAACTAGATTGCCGCCCGAAGTCTGCAGCAGTGGAGAAGGTTACTCCCCAGAAACCCAGTCTACTGCTGCTTGAGTGTGCTTGTTATTTGGCTCCATACCCCTCAGCCTCTGATTCCTCCTGCCCTGCTGGTGGCACCTCGGAAAGTGGATCTTCTTTGAGCATACAGAGATTGTTACAAAAGCCATGTTTTGTTGGTCTTCTTTTCCAGGTGCAGTGCCCTGTGGGTTAGCAGGAAGCCTGAGTCCCTTGACTCACACCAATAAAGCAATGGTGAAAGTGTGACAGTTTAGACATGTCCATACATATGAGAAGTGGTCGTTATTCAAGCTCTATGAAATGGTAGTCATCTCAGTTTAAAATGCACCTGCTCGTATTCTTAAAGCTTCATTCTGTCTGTTGCTGCCTTCTAAGTCAATCTAACTAGATGCTCTTGACTCATGACTTCTCTGGGGTGTAACAGGCTCCCTTATTCATCACCATCGCTGTCATCAAAACTTGGTGTTATGATGGGTACTCAGGACTGACTCAACAACTGAACAGGAGCATTTCAAGTGTCCCAAGGGCTTACTGACTCAGACAGAAAAGATTAAGGTGGAATGACTTGCTAAGGACATACACCATAAATTAATTTCATTAGTGTTTAAGGGCTTTAAAAGATTCGGTGTATTTAATGGCAGCAGTGAGCAAATCAGGAAAGTTTATACAAAGGACGGCGGAAGGGAACGTGGTATGGTCTGAGCAAGAAAGACCGTACCCAGGGAAATGAAGACTGTTTCGTTCCAGAATTGTGCCAAGAGCCTGGCAGGGCAAACGGCAGCTCTGTGATGCAGCCAGACTCTGCCTTCCTGATGCACCAAGACTGTGAAATCGGATCAAGCGCATTTTTGTTGGAATTCAAACTGAGACTCACTGAGTATAGTCAGAATTAGAAGGGGGAAAATGGATAATGCCATTTATACTCATTAATCCCAGAGTGAAAGATGCCAAGTGACCCTGTGCTTGGAGAACTTCCACTATCCTTCCAGCTAGCACTCACAGCTTGGTGAATTTTAGTGATGCCGCAGTATCTATAAGTGATAAAATGACAAGGTCGGCATTCTAGGAGGAGAGTTCAGTGGGGTTCAAAAGAAAGGTGACCAGCTTTGGCTGGAAGACGACAAGGCGGACCACGGCAAGAGAAATGAAGCTGCGTTTTGATTTGGGGTGTGTATGACCGAGTGTCCCTGAGCAGAAAGGCAAGGAGGGGAGATCTGTGAGCCAGTTCTCTGCAGCCCAGATCAGGGACAGAATAGAGAAGTGGTGTAAAGACTGAACGGTGTACTGCCCCTCAACACAAGTGAAATGACAACATTCGCCAGGACATCCAGCTGGACTTGGGGTGAGACAAGCTAGATTGTCCTGGGCAAAGGTCCACACAGAAGGAGACAGTGTGAAGACACAACAGGACACGAAGGTGGAAAGACGCCAAGCTTAGAAAAAGGGGGAAGGGTTAGGAGGTTACTAGAGTGAAGCAGAAAACGGCAGCAGCACTGCAGGTGGCATAGAAGGGGACAGACAGACTGTTTGGCGGGGGTGGCTTCTAGGGTGAAAGGATGGGCACTGTGGTAAGGGCCAAAGACACACTTGAAAGATGCCTGCGAGTCTGAGGCATCCAAGAGGGGCGCGGTGAAAACAGGACGAGGAGGAGCACATTGGACGGTGACTGAGGCAACCAGAGGGAGATAGTGGGGTGGGGGCAAATGAAGAGGGGGGTCTAATGGAGGATTAGTGGGGCTTTGGTGGTGGATGTGATTTAACAGCATCTAACTGTGGAGGGTACACCCGGATCCTAGGGATAGCCTGTGATGTCAACCAGCAGTACCTAATAGAACTTTTTAAAAGAGTAAAATAAAATGATGAACTAGAGAGACGCACTGGGTACTCAACACAGGAAAGAGCTGTGAGTCATCAGTGGGCCCAAGGTCAAATAGAAACATGACCCTCTAATGGAGAGCCTGGCATGAAGGATGCCGCCATAAAGAAATGAGCAGGTCTTCTCCCATTCTTATTACTTCACTCAGGAGCAAGCCACTCGGTTTAAGTATCACAGACCGTGCCAAAGGCGCGACGCTTCCTTGACTTGTCCAAGGCTGGTCGCACCGTCAGCCAGGCCATCTTCTCCGCTCGCTGTGTGACGTCCGATCACAGACCACGGTTTCCAGCTATCCGCCTGGCCTTGGGGGTGAGGCGCGGCTAATCTTCCACCGAGCCCATGCAGGAGGCTTGGAAAACCGCCTGCTCTAATTTGGCTCGTTTGATGGTTTGTGCCAATAAATTTTTAAGTTCTGCTCTCCAGGTGGCAAGGCTGTTTTATAACAAATTGCTGGCTAATTAGGGCATAAATGTTCTTTTCTTCATTTCCCCCTGACCTTGTTTGTTCTCTCCTGGCTCCTTACGTGCCCCAGCTCCATCTCTTTCTCCCTGGTTTGTCTTTTTCTGCGTGTGGTTTCTTTTTACAGTCTTGTGATCTGCTTCGGTTACGTATCACTTCCAGGGTTTGCATCTCCATTTCCAGTTTTCTAAATTTGTCGTGTCTGAGATCCTTTACTTCACTTTATGCCTTTTTAGGAGTTTCCAAAAGCTAAAGTGGTAATTTATTATGATTTGTGTGTGTGTGTGTGTGTGTGTGTGTGGAGGTCAGACTGGATTATAACACTATATCATTTTCAAATATAAGAGATCACATTATCTATGATAAAATTGTCTGTGTTTCTTCACCCTTAACCATGCCATTATTCTGTCTGCACCACAAAAACCTGGGGCATTTCTGATCATTCTCTTTATCTTCGTGGCTATCAAACTGTGCATCTGAAATTTAGAAAACACATTCACAGGTTCCACCAGCACATTTCTAAACCATTACTAAAATAGGGTGATATATTTTCATTTGCTTTTCAGCGTATGTTACAAAGTTGAAGTGTCCCGAAGTTTTTATGGGATGACTCTTTGTATGACGTACAGGTAACGTCACAAAGGTAGAAGCAAACAAAGGTAACATAAATCTAAAGCCCTTCCAGGGATCTCCAGCATGCAATTTTTTTCAAAATAACAAAGAAAATATGTTCTATCACCACTTATATGTAACACATTCTGTATAAATATAACAAGTCATTTTGATTTTTGTGCATCTTTACAGTTTGTTCACTGTATTTTTTTTATTGAGACAAGCTCGGTATACAACACCACCGAGGTGGTATACAACACCACCAAGGCACCCATAGGCCTCCACTCCCATCCACTGGGCTCCCTCCTGATATTCTGTTCACCCTCCCCCTTCCACTCTGGTAGCCTGAATTCTAGGGTTGGGTTTAGTTTTATCTGACTCTTTGTTCTGTGTAGAAGAAATTCATACACAAAGCATGAAAAGCTTAGACTTTTATCTGATATTCACTGGCAATGACTACCAAATATGCTTTTGGTTGTAAAAATTTGGCTATCAAGTTGACATATTTCAAACATACTGGGGTGGGGGAGGGGTCTGCTTGCAAGGGAAAAAATGCTACAGAGAGATATGATATGTTTTGCTGTTCTTTGAGAATAATATGCCATGTGTTTTCTTTAATTTGGATTTTCCCTAGGAATGACAGAGGTTTGCAACAGCATGCTTAGTCAATCAGCTGGCACTCCTGAGCAGCACAAGGGGCACAGGGATGGGGTGGCAGCAAACTGGGCCCACCCAGCCAGAGATAAACACACCCCCACTTTCCTTCTTGTCACTATGGCCAAGCAGCTGGACTGGAGTCTTGGGAAACAAGGCTACTTTAGACACATGGCTGGGGCCACCATATGTAAAGAGCAGCCTCAGAGGAACACTCTTACGACTCAAAGCCTGACATTCAGATGTGGGGAAATCATATCTGGAGGTAAGAATGGCCAGTTTTCTTTCCCAGGTCACCTAGGAGATGCACATCCTTTTTGACTGAGTTGGTTTATTAGCCAATGAGTCTCTTTATTAGCCATTTCTGCAACTATAGGTGGCGATCCAAGATGACTGCTATCATTCTCCTACACTGTGGAATCTATGATTCTTTTTTTTTTAAAGACTTATTTATTTATGCATACAAGAGCTGGGGTACAGGCCAGAGGTGGGGGGGTGAGAAGAGACAGAGTGGGGAGCAGAACAGGCAGATGGACTGAAATCCACTGCTGAGGGGAGCAGCGGGCGAGGCAGGAGAGGTCTGCTGTGCCATGTTGGTCCCCTCCCTGGCCGGGGATTGAACTTGCACTGCTGTGCTGCGGATGCTTCACAGTGCGCATGCAACCCACTGCGCCACTGGGGAGGCCCCATGGAATCTATACTTGTATAGAGGTTTGAGGATCCTGTGCTCCTCCAGGGGCTGTGTGTTTCCATCCCTGCAGGTGTCCTCTACTATAATAATCTGTTTAACAAGGGGGACTGATAATTTAAGACTAAAGAATCTGTCACCTCATTTTTGTATTTTGCACAGCACAGTGCCCAGCCGCTAAGAGGCATCTAATTAATATGTGCTGAGTGAGGATTAATGATTACGTGGATGAATGACCGGCACCCCAGCAGAGACCAAGAACCCTTCCTAATATGAATACCACGGCACACAACTTCAGACACTCAAGAATGTCCAGCCCTGCCTTCTGCTTCCGAAAACTGCAAGGAGCCTCTGTGTGCGCAACATGAATTGAGGTGGCAAGGAACTAAAAAGTTACACACAGACAAAGTAAAACCAGGTTCCTTTACAAGACTAATATGTGATAATGGTTCCAGAAAGCTACATGTAGTTTCCTCACAATGTTTTGAGTTCAACTACCTTTTAGTTTGTGTTTAGGTTCTAATTTTAAAAGGCTGTCAGGTGTCATAAATACACACCAGGCAGACAGGAGAACAGAGCCGACAGTAAAGCAAGCCCCTAGCAGACGTCGCAGCTGAAAGCCGCCCTCTTGGGCAGCACAGCAGTGGCACGTTGTCACGCAACATTTGGTTAGTAAATATCGGGGAATCTGCTCCCGAGTAAGGGCCCAGCAGGTGAAAAGCTGGGACTTGGCGTTAGAAACACAGCTCGTGCTCAGTGTCCAGCTGTCCCCAAGCTCCTTCACACAGCAGGTGAGGGGCATTGCTCGAGCTCTGCCTCGTCAAAACCAGTGCCCCAGTGCCCTTTCTCATTGCTATGACTTGACTTCCTTTCACAGTGTTCTAGCTTGGGAGATGGACATCCAGGCCCACGTCTGCCGTTAACAATGTGCACGGTTCTGGCGTAGGTGCCTGACTTCTCTGGGTGTCAGTTCCCCCGTTTAAAATAAAGACAGTTGGATTTGTAGATTTTAAGTTAATTTTAGCTCTGTTAAGGTATTTGCAGCTCTAATAGTTTTGCTCTCAAGGAAAACTAGTATGAATCACTTATCAAAGTCAGCTGCATGCATGCACACACACATGCATACACACATTCACACATACAATCCCACATGCACACACATACACACCTACACACAATCTCACATGCACACACATTCACGCATACTCCTACACATACACATTCACACATAAACACACCTACATATACATACACTCACATTTTCACACTCATGCATATTTATACACTTGTGCCTTCACACACTCATATATACATATGTACTCACACAAGCTCTCACACACTCACATCTACTCATGCACGCACTGACATGGGGGAGGAAGTGCTCATATATACATAGAAATCTTGCAATGACAAAAACATCAAACACATAGGGCAGTTGACATCGGTTCCTGAAGAATTTGAGAGATCCTATATTTGTTCAAATTTCAATTCTAAACATTTGTATTTGTTAGAGGTGCCACCGCTGTACAAGACAACTGTCAATCCGTAACTACAATCACAAATCAAAGTCACAGTTTACTTCTCAGAGCCACACAAGGGGGTCACTCTCACAACACCTGGATGTTCTCATGGAGGGGGAAGGTGCATGCTGTATCAAGGCACACCCCACAAATGGGAATCCTGGGGGTGGGGGAGTAGGCTGGACTGGCAGGTGGGGAGGGGGTGTTTCTGTCAAGGGAAAAGCAGAAGGTGGCCGTGTGCCACATTGGGGTGTGGGGCCCCCTAATCCCAGCTGAATCCCACCCAGCACCACCTGCTATTGTGTTTGCTCACAGAACAATCAGCACCTGCCTGTGGGAAACACGATTAACACAGGCACAGATCCGCGGGGAGGAACCACAGAGGAGGCTGGCGGGAGCTGGGTCCCCTCAGCAAGAGAGAGGCTGAGGGAGGCAGAGGGACGCCCCTTGCAGACGCACAGCACAAGGAGTGCCTGCCCGTCACACCCTGAAGGGTTTCAAATTCTGAAAGATAAATGAGGCAAAATCCTCTAAGAATAACTAAAACATAACTTTAACATCTAGAAGCAATGCAATCTCAACTGGGCTGTGTTACTAAAATTTCCCCAAAACTGGCTTTCAGTGGGAGAAAAGCCCTTTCTTTATATCTTCTGAAGAAAAATGCCTCTTGTGCTTATAAAATAAAATAAAAGTTTGATATTTTGGCCACCCCCCCCCCAAATAACATATAGCCACCTGAGCATTGAGTTTTCCTTAAATAAGGTGCTATTTGAGCCACTGAATGAAGGAGCAGAAAAATTATTTTTTTTCCTATTACCAACAAAATGAATTCAAATCTATTTAGTGGAAATTAGCAAGAAGTAACACAATATCTACTAAATATAGTCCAGAAACGTGTGTTTCAGCCTCAAGTTTCTACTTGCATTAGGGGTTTAGTTTCTTAATTTTAGAAAGCAAAATTATGTTTATATGAGGCAAAATACCATTTCTGTAACTGAATTCTTTGATTGCCCCCTTTACAATTTTCAAGAATTTGAAAAGTCATAATATAAAAATACTTCCCTCTAGCTGCCAGAAAGTGAAAATAACATGTAATTAATATCATAGACTCTGTTCTATGAGGCATCTTCTTTTATCTGATGCCAGTTGAGAAAATAGCAAAACAAAAATGGACTCAATTTTTTTTTTAATTTTGGCAAAAAGCAATTCTTTTTACAATGGAAAAAGCCATATGTGTATCATCAAAGAAATACAATTTTTGACTACATATATGGAAGAACATGAACTCAGAAAATGCATTTTCTGAGAAAGAGATGCTAAAGTCCACTTTCCCAAAATGTCTTATTTTAGTAGTGACTATTATCAAATATCACTTCTCCACAAATACTGGTGTCATATATGATTTGAAGGTCTTGTCCAAGTGATAATCAAGTATATCATTTAAGGCACAGGGAAAAGTTGTGGTAGTTTTTGCCACTACTGAGCAGTATTCAAAGATGATATCTGATATACACATATACATATACAAATATTTATTCCACTCCTTGTAATTTTTTTGCTAAATTTCATATCCAGTTTAAAATTCTATATTCCAAATACCTATATTACACTTATATTACTTGAATTTTAGTCAACTATAACACAGATACATGTCTTGTTACCTAAACTGGTATAAACACCTCATTTCTTCAAGGTCATGTTAGGGTCAACAGACTTAATTACCTTTCATCATGGTAGATCTAGGAAAAATAACCCAATTGCTGTGGTAGAGAGAAAAGGCAAACTTGTAATTCTATTGTTAAATATCTGAGCTATGCAGCCTTGAAATTACTGGCCAAACAGTAAATCGTGGGTAATTGCCACAGAACAGGCAGACGCAGGAGACCATTTTCATACCCAGGGACATCCAGTATATTCAAAGACATAGCAATAAAATAAATAAATAAATAACTTATAAAGATATAGCCAGCCACATTTGCCTAGGGTTCAGTCACCCTTACAATGTAACCATTTCTATCAGAAACACGCTAGGGGTTTCTGTTGGGCCACATAGTCTCAGTATACCGGGTTAGAACTCTTCACTTCTGTTATTTATATAATAGAATCAAACACTCTCTATTTAAAATACAGCTGCTCTGGATGTTAAAGAAGGTGCCATATAATTACAACCAAAAGCAATCAAAAAACTCAACAAGACCAAAAGGTTAAAGATAAACCAGAGGGACCATGGTGGGGAGGTGTAAGAGGGGCGGGCATAGACAGGGAGGAGGGCAGAAAGAGCACAAGGGACTGAAGTGATGGTGCATGGGTGGAATGGTGGTGGGTACTCCCTGGGGACTACAAATGATGTAAAATATACTTAAATAAATTAATTTAATTAAAAAAAAAAAAGAAGGCGCCATAAAAGGGTGAGATGTATTTGTGTAGAAATATAGAGCAAGCAATATAGCCAGTGCATATAAAGACTATATAATAAGCCCCAAACTCACTGGTCAAGTTTGGGGAACCACTACAAACAGTGAAAACCCTGGAGACATGGTAATGTTTTTATTTTAAAGTATTAAATTGGAATTTACATGATACTTGGATTATAGATTAAACCATCCCACAAAAGCTTCCACAAGACCCTTGACTCCTGGGTTGGAACATGAGATTGTCATCATTGATCTTACTGCAAACAGAGGGGAAATAAGCAAACCCACCGTAGAGAAAGGGACGCATCTCTGAGTATTCAGAAAGTCAACATATGATGTCTAAGTTAATAACCACTTTACACAAGAATCATAAATTTGCATACTGCATGGCATGAGGCTTATAGAATGTCGATATTTCATCATCAAAACTGTCCACGATAACAGAAGACACACATCAAAACTCCAGGTAAATGTAAATTAGAGAATAATTAGAATGCCTTTTCTAGTCCCAAAATGTCTAAGCAATTGAAAAAATAGCCTCATATCTGAAACTCACAGCATTACAAAGGTTATGTGCACGAGAATATGGTTTTTCCCAAACTCTATTATTATATAGGCAGCCTAGAGAAAGCATGCCCTAACATCCTCTTCGAAAAGGAGCAAATACTGCCATACAGCTCTCTTCACAGTGGATAAATTATAAATAAGAGTTTTTAAAAACAATATCTGCAATATTAGCAAAAAGAAGCAGGAAGGAGAACTTCGCTCTTCCACTGTATGCTTGTCAGTGATTCCAAAAATCATTCCAACGACATTTCTTTATCTGATCAACGCTTTTGTCAGAGTAAAATTGAATTCCCAGACTACACATGATTGTTACTGTTGCCCTAGATCTACTTCCAAAGCTCAGGCATGGAACCACTCAGCATCAAGGCATCTGAAGAGTTTCCAGAGGGAACAGACCTCCTACTCACTGAAAAAATAGTTCACAGTGCAGATCTCTGCAGGGACCAGCAGACATATGCCTGATTGGCCCCTGGAATAGCCCATCACTCTGACTGATTCTTTAACAACTGGAAAGAGGACCCTACTGTGTAATGAGATTACAGAACACATGATAGATTAGTGACCTCTTGAGTTAGGACAAGCAATGAGAACTCACTAACAAATTTCCCTTTTTGGAGAGGTTATGTGAAGGGTGGCAGCCTTGGGAAAGTCGAAGCACAGATGGAAATATCAACACAGAAAGCATTTTCCAGTGCTGCGGTGTTCAGAATGAGAATTCACATCTGGCTGAAACATTCTGCAAGCGTCTTGTCATTTTAGTCAACAATTGCATAAAAATCATTTTCCCATTTGGATTTAGACTTCTGTTTTGAGCTCTATTTGAAAATAAATTCCTCAAATGTCTTTTAAATTTATTGACCGCTCAGCAAAGGCATTTTGATTTAATGGGTGTGACACAAAAAGAAATCTCTATTTCTTTAATTCTGGGTCCTTTATAATTGATTAAAGTGGTGTGTCAGCATAGCACAGGTGTGTGGAGACATGCAGAATGGTGAGTTTGACGTGGAGTAACATCTAGGGAGCTATGTGCATTCAACCTGGGAAGTTTTTTAACCACTTCATACATCAGTCTCCTGATCTTTAACTCACGGCATATTGTGAAGATAAGATGATGTCCAGCGTATCATGAAAGCACAAAATACTATGATAAGCTCTCAACATACAGTAGCTATTGCTTATATTATTACTACAACTGTAAAATGTTATCCGATGAGGTGAACTATTTTCCCCAATGAGAAATTTTTCCATAATTGTTCAGCTTCTTGGCTAAAACATCATTGATTTGAACAAGTTTTATTTCAGTAAATTGCATCATAAAGGCATAGAGAAGTGCCATTCTATTTTCATTACATTACCATTGGGACTTCTCATCTGGTCCTTCTACAAAGGACTGGAATACCTTTTCGTATTTAGGAGATGAGTAAATAGGGGATAATCTTGACATATAAATGTGTGTTGTAGGGAAAGAGGAAATTTCCCTCTATTCCCCAGGGTTCTCAGGCTAGTCAAGCAACAAATTAACATCAGACAGATTAGTAGGAGAAAAGAACAGATTTAACTATATACATACGCAGAATCTACACGGATGTAGAATCTAAAATAAATGTGGCTGATGAAGGTGTTTATCTCCTGGGCTAAGGAATGGATTAAGGGGTTGGGGCTTTAAAGAGCAAGGCAAAGACTCACATTGCAAAGGGGGTGACCTACAAAATGAAGACTGGATACTCTGTAACTATATGTTTGTGCTGCCATATATGGCAGAAAGGTTATATAGCAGAAAGGTTATTTCTGGTAAAACCCTAATTCTGGGTAGTACCCTGGATTTCCATTCTTTGAGGTAGCATGGTTACAAAGAGTTTTTCTTGAGTCTGCAGGAGTTCAGTTGACTGCAGCTTGAAATAATCCATAAGCTAAAGTGACAACTCTTGGAAAGTCCAGTCTGGACCTCTTGGGGAGTCCCATCCTTCAGTGTCAATAGAACATCCTTTTTTTACTTTTAGAATATTCATTTTTTAAAGTATGTTTCTCTAGGAAACAGATTCGGGGTTGTGCACTAGTCATATTCTGCATTCTCCCTTTGATGGGCTACTTGTGGGGTGAAGAATGAAACCTGCCTTTAAAATGAAATGAAGATCACTGCTTTGTACATTAACACTGTGCCCTGAGTAGTCAAGCAATTCAAACCAATGCCAGTCCCACGCATCCCAAGGCCTCACTACATGGCCTCACACTGTCTCAGATTATAGAAATGTGCTACTTGGAAACATTTTACTCAGGCTACTCAAATCTGGTTTACAAAATAGTCTAAAATTATAAAAACAAATGGGTAATCACATTAAGGCTTTTCAGTCACTGCTATAATTCACAGGCTATATGCAAAGCATTGCCAAGCTCTGAATTCTCGAACTACAAATGTAACATTCTCCAAATGTAATTTTACATATATGCTTCATTTTATCCCTGTCACATGTCTTACTCTGTCATCTTGGGAAAACCAAGTCCCTTTCAAACTAGGGCATCAACTCTGTTATGTAAATTCTACTCTAATATCTGATTTATGTGTCAACATTATCAAGCAACTAAAGTGCCTTGAAACCTACACACAAAACTTCTCTGCAGAGACACCTCAGAGGCAAGTCTCTTGATCCTGCTGACACCCCCCCCCCCAGCTTTTGTGCACAGATCTGAAGGAGATGGAGGAAGAGCTACCTGTGTGGCCTTCCTCACTCCTACTCCTTACCCGATGACCCAAGTCAAAGCGTCCTCAGCAGGACAGAAGCACAAACTCGGCTTCCCACAGAAGGAGAGATGTGGACACACTTGAGTTACAGAGTGGACCAGGTTTTCTTTGGGAGATTCAGAAGAATCATCCCAAGTCTGAGTGTGATAAATTCCCCTGTACTCTTCCCATCGCACTGGTCCCCAATACAGGCTGGTGGCCTAGCAAAGCATGCCCCCTCAAAGCCCTGGACAGAGGGAAGACCTTGAGGAATCCACCATCAGGACAAGCATCTCCTCCTCATACTGCTGCAGAACAGAACTATCAATTTCTCCGGGCCACTTAGAAAGTCTATTTGTTCATCATCTAAACAGGAGCTATTGAACACCGTTTTCATACAAGTAACGACATGGTAGATTATGCTATCGTAATTTCATGGACAATTATTGCATTCAGTAGCTACAGCCGATGCCAACAATATACACATACCAAATTCACATAGAATTTAAATTAGTTTAGGCAAAGATATTCACATTCCAAGGTCTTTGGACTTTGACAGATATAAGAAGACCCTGAAATGCTTTGTATGGAAATGGAGTCACGCCAGGCTGCACACCTCCACTACAGGACTGTGTGGGAGAAGACCTCAGCAGCTATGCATAGGAGTTTGGACAGACTGACAGGGTGGCCTACTGTCACAGTGCGGATGGCATCTGTGAACATGGAATGCAGAATGGCTTTGCTTAGTCTAGTCTTTTCCTTCCTGATTCTTTAAAGTATTGGTTCTACCGGCCCCCTTCTGTGCAGTGATGATGAGAAGACTATGTTACAAGAAAGGAAAGTACCCCGCCAGCACCCTCTCTGAAAAGCGCTATATGAAAACTGAAATCCTGACACAAGAAAATAGTAATTTCTTACATGCCGTCCTCATAATTTGTCTTTTTTAAAAATGTTTAGTCTTTTTCTAAAAAAATTAGAATAACCTTGCCTAAACTAACTCAGTTTGCTCCGTAAAAAATATTTGTTAAGGGGGCCTCCCTGCTGGCGCAAGGGGTTAGGCGCACTATGAAGTGTCCACAGTCACTGCAGCATGAATTCGATCCCAGGCCAGGGAGGGAACCCACACAGCACAGCAGACCTCTCCTGCCTCGCCCACTGCTTCCCTCAGCAATGCATCAATCTGCCTGTTTTGCTCCCCACTCTGTCTCTGGTGAATCCTCTCACCCTTCACGCCTCTGGCCTGTGCCCCAGCTCTTGTATGTATGAATAAAGTCTTGAAAAAAAAAAAGATATGTGCTATAGGAGGAGGATGCACAGTAAGACACGTTCCCTTATCTAATCCTAGAACTGACCTTAGCGGCTCAGACCTAAGGTCAGCTGTGCCAGGGAGAGTTCACCCACCACATTTATGACCATGAACGACAACAGATTTTGCAATACTTTCCTAATGTTTCATGTGACTTGTAATTACAAGGCTGAGCGTGCCTCTTCCTGATGCCCGTGTGTCAGCTTTCTTTGTATGCGCATGTGACCATGATCCAAGGCTCATCCACATGTAGGGCTTACGTTTGTAATAAAAATCACACTGATCTTGTCCCCTTGTCCAGGATCCTCTCGTATCTTGACCTTTGGGGTCATACACAATATAACATTTGTCGTGTGCAGCACTTATTACATAATACTTAAAACATTTTCCTTGGTTGCTCTTTTTCGTGGGATAGAAATATCTAGTTGGCACTATATTTTATAATACTTGCAAGTATTATATAGTGACCAATATAATGGATTGGTCACTAGCTTTTTGTTTGTTAGAAGTGTCTGCTTAGCTCAGTCAGATTATAAACTCCATGAAGGCATCAACCACTAACTTTGAGCCCAGCAATACCACACCAGCTAATACACACCCAAAAAACTAACATTAAATTGTTGAACTGAAGGATTATCCCCATGCATTCGGAGGAAACATCAAAATTAAATTGAGTTTAACAAACTGATCTTAGAAATTAAAGTTGATGAAGCACGTTAGAAACAAAGGTCTTTGTCTTTGTGAGTATAAGCACAAATCACAGTCAGAGAAGATGATAGCTGTCTGCAAGATAATAAAAAAAGCATAAATAAAAACCAGGTCTGATAACTGAATAGAAGCTCATCCTCTAGATTTAGGTGTATCATTAACTAGAACATAATTTACCAACTTCCTCCAGCTTTTTTTAAAATGACCTTCCCTCAAGGCTTGCAGGTGTTAATGGAATCAAAGGAAGAAATATCCTACATATTTACTTGGTCTCAAGTGTATAAAATAGCGAAGTTTTTTTCTAACCAGGGACTGCTCCATTTAGTATCATGACCAACTCTGCGTTTTCAGAAAGGAAACTGAAATGTTACGTTTGTTTGTTGTGATGTGTCCTACCAATGCCCCCTGAGATAAAAACAGACAGTGGTTTTGTTTCTGCTACTAACCAGAATTAGAAGAGATTACAAGCCAGAAAGAAAGACCATTAGAGGCATATTTATAATTTAGTATTTTCTGACTCTGCACAGGACAGTAACAAATCCAGATAAAAACTCCTTTATCTACTCCAATAGGCAATTGCACGTGCCTTCAAAAATTAATCAAGAAGGAAAAAGAAACCAAAAGTACTTCCGAAAATAGAAAAAAATCCACAAGACAGTTACTGAGACTATCAGGCTAACAAAATTTCTCAGTGAGTAACTAAAAGCAAAGTTGTAAATGTAGGATCAATTTTGTGCACTAGCTTGAAACTGAATGTCTAAGTCACTGGAAGATACCTGCCCACTTATTTTGTTATTTGTACCCTCTTTGTGGATTTTCATTGTCTGCATAGGGTGATTGAAACTTCACCAAAACATCACAAACTGTGACAGAAGCAAAAGGAGGGAATGGAGGAGTCCTGCTTGGAATATATTTGTAGACAACCAGGAAAGAGCTCACCATCATGTCTTATTCCCATGGATTCGAGAAATCGAGCCACTGATGCGAGTTAAGAAGGAAAATGAATTGAGGGGGTGAATATTTGGAGGATCTCTTTGTAGAAGTTGAACATAAAGATACTTTGAAAGCTTTTAAAGGGCCTCCCTGGTGGCACAAGGGGTGGAGCCCTGCACCGTGGGGCTTCTGCTGCCACTGCAGCGCAAGTTCGACCCCCGGCTGGGGAGGGGACCCACATGGCACAACAGATCTCTTCTGCCTCGCCCGCTGCTCCCCTCAACAGTGTATTTTGGTCCATGTGCCTGTTCTGCTCCCCACTCTGTTTCTCACCTCCTGTACCTCTTACCTGTACCCCAGCTCTTGTATGCATAAATAAATAAATCTTTAAAAAAATAAATTTTTAAAAAAGCTTTTCAAGAGACACAGAGCCAAGCATGTGATTTCTATGGGAGAAATGGTTCAAAACATATCATTTGTTGCATAGTAAGCAAAATGTCTTTTATTTCACACAAAGTCTCTGAGTGTCTAGTTCCTCACGTACAAAACTCGGATCATAATCCTGAGTGAGAGTCAGCCTGAAGATTAAATGGGATGATGTATGAAAAGCAATTCTGGACAAAGAATAAGAGCAAGGAAAGAAAAAGTGCCTTCTATTCTCTGGTGCTGTTGCTATCACCATCTAGACTTAAAGGAAACAAATATAAAACCGAACGGGCCTCCCTGGTGGCGCAGTGGGTTAAACAACACACTATGAAGCAGACCGCAGCCACTGCAGCACGAGTTCGATCCCTGCTGCCAGCCAGGGAGGGGACCCACAGGGTGCAGCAGACCTCTCCTGCTGTGCCCGCTGCTCCTCTCAGCAGTGTACTTCCGTTGATCTGCCTGTTCTGCTCCCCACTTTCTGTGGTGAATCCTCTAACCCCCCCCCACACCTCTGGCCTGTAACCCAGTGCTTGTATGCATAAATAAATAAAATCTTTTTTAAAAAAAACAAACAAACAATAACCCAAAGCATCTATTTGAAACGAGGGATCCTTTTTTCTAAGACAAATGTGATTTAGACCGCATTTGAAGGTCTAAATCCTACTGTATAAAACTAAGAGTTGGGAACCTTTTATAAGTCCTCCAAAGTGACTGAGCAGATCCAAAGTGGGTCCTAAGTATTTTATTCACACAGCAGGCAACCCAAGTTTTTTTTGTTATAGTTAGCCAGTAGCATTATGCTCTAAAAAGATATTCTAGATTTAATATCTAGGTATTACTTATGAAATTAGCATAAAAAATTGTTATCATAAAAATTGATAGAAAGAGATATAAACAGATATGTAAAGAGACAAAGGAAGACAATTACAGAATATCAGCTTGTACAGGATTTTTTCCCCATCCAATAAAAAAATTTCCATCATCCCTGACAGATGGTCATTTCAAATACCTTTAGAAATGGGGAATTGCTGTCTTCAGGCAACACATGCTATTTTAAGCTTTAAACTGGGGTTTAAAAAGGTACTTGCAAAATTGAAGAAATGGAGATGTTATTCAGTATGAATTATACATGAAAACCTTCTAGACCTGATGCAACTACATAAGGCACCAACTAAATTCAAAACTAATTTGACTGCTAGACTATATGAACTTGCAAAGATTGGATCTGTTACCTGATTTCATTGAAACAGTCACATTTTCTGTGGCTGCTGCAAAAATAAACCTTTTACTATGTCTCTCATCCACATTTCAGTGCAACATTTCACTCACACATCTGCCACCACTTTCATCTTCCTCTTTAGACACTGCAAGTAAACAGCAGTAAAAATATATATAATCAAAATATTTTGCATTGTTCTTGAGTGTTTTAAAATAATGGTCGAGGGGCCTCCCTGGTGGCTCAGTGGGTTGAGCGCCACACTGTGAGGCATCTGCAGCACAGCAGTGTGAGTTCAATCCCTGACCAGGGAGGGGACCCACATGGTGCAGGAGGCCTCTCCTGCCTCGCCTGCCCACTGCTCCCCTCAGCAGTGTCTGTCAGCCCATCTGCCTGTTCTGCTCCCCACTCTGTCTCTGGTGAATCCTCTCACCTCCCGCGACTCTGGCCTGTACCCCAGCTCTTGTGTGCGTAAATAAATAAAATCTTAAAAAATTTTTTGAAAAATAATGGTCGAGGTCAAAATAACTTCAGTGACTATTAGTACCCCAACAAGCCATTTGATCTTCCTACTCTGTTAGAAACAACAGCACTTACACTTTAATCTTCATATAGTTAATCCACCAAGTGAGTGAAATTATTCAGCCAGTTAATGATTTACTTGTTTGAAGAACAGTTCACAAATCCTACTGGTATTTTAGATGATCCAGTCACATATGATTGATGCTTAACCATTTTCATCTCATCGATGTAAATTATCAAAGGTGCCTGCAGTCTTTTCTGGTACAAATCCAATTCATATCATCGATATGAAATTTTCAAATGTATACTGCTGGGCACACATATGGCCTGGGATTATTTCATCTAATCTGTCAAACTATCACCTGGAACAGAACATTTTTATAGAGTTCTGGGATTTAAAATAGGCTAAGAACTGTCTCACACAGCAACATTTTACCTGGACCCCAAAGCTTCCTTTTAGTCTAGGATTCCAGTTGAGAATCAGCAGTTCCCATGTCCTGTTCTCCACGGAGCCACCTGAACATCAACCCCGACTCTGCGACTTAGACAATGTTCATGTAAAAGGGCTGGGTCTCCAGGAAACATTTTCAAGTTTTATATAAAAAAAGGTTTCTATAAGGGGCCTCCCTGGTGGCACAATGGGTTAAGTAACACACTATGAACCATAGCCACTGCAGCACGAGTTCGATCCCCGGCCAGGGAGGGAGCCCACATGGCGCAGCAGACCTCTCCTGCCTTGCCCTCTGCTCCCCTCAACAGTGTATTTTGGTCCATCTGCATGTTCTGTTCCCCACTGTGTCTCTGGTGAATCCTCTTGCCCCTCCCCCACACCTCTGACCTGTACCCCAGTTCTTGTATGCATAAATAAATAAATCTTTTAAAAAAAAGGTTTCTATGAATATCTTGACCACATTGCTATCTGATTTATTTCCCCTGGGCACTAAAGAGCACCCAATCATAAATAAAATCTCTCTCTCTCACATAGTATCTTTGTGTTCAAGCTTGGGAAAACAAAACCAGCTGTGACTCTCCAGAAGATAACCTGGCACCATCAGCTTGGCCTCGGTGCTCCCCTGCTGAACATAAATGACTTCACCCAGCATCAACATCACACCAGGTCACGGTGAAGGAACAGGACACAGACAGCCCACTCCGTCATTGCGTCTGAACGCAGAACGCAAATGTCGTCCAAGCCACAAGACGCCAGACATCCCTCTCTCCTGCTAAGAGGTCACAGCTTCTTTAGCAACTACGGTGCTAGTCTCTCCTTCCACAGCCCAGAGCTATTGGGATTACAGTCATAAATGCCTCCCGCCAATACCCAATTTGAAGGATGCCCTGCTTTCTGACCCTCCCCCAAGACACTTATCCAAAGCCCAAACCTCATGAGTCCCTCCTGACACCCAGTTACTGGGCTGCCCAAGGCATCCCAGGGCACGCCTCTTTCTTTGGTGTAGGGAGCGCTAACCCCACAGACAACCTAAGTGTGTTGCTGGCAGTCTTTGCATGGGCAAGTTCAGTTACTGAAGCCAGGACAGTCTTAAGAAAAGTTAAAAGAATTTCTGCCTTTAAGATATTCACTGAAATTCTGATAGCAAATAATCTCCTTGAACTTATTTTCTCACTTGAACTTATTTCTCTTGTGGAAAGAACACATCCATCCCTTAGAAGAATGACTTTCGCAAGGTGCAGAATAAGCAAGGGGATTATGGTTTACCTGTTAGGTATTTACTAGAGGAAGAGGCACGTTTCCAAGACATATAATTTGGCATGTTATAGCAACACCACCCAGGCCACAGCGAGCTTGATGGTCCCTAATGCAGCTACTATAGAGAATCCTATATTGTCTGTGATGTGGAACTCTAGTTTCTAGCCTGATGTGATACTGACTTTGCTCCAATTCTTGCTTTTCTCAAATGTTATGCTTATTAGGAGTGCTTATTTCCTGATTATTATTTTCTCATCAAAGCATATTTAACGTTCTAGTTTCCAAATAGGAAAAATGAAAATTTAACTTGCCTGCTGTACAAAAAGATATGAAGCAGTGATTAAAAGACCTAGAACACAGCTATGTGAATCTAATACTTTGTCTGAAGTGAAAAGTTTCCAATTATAGGAAATAACTTTCTGACATTTTGAAAAACGACTATCAACCTTTGCAAAGTATCGATGTGATATTCTGCCTCTCCTAAAAATATAAATATATTTTTTGCTTCTAATAAATAATTTCTATTTAAGGGAATCATAAACACCCCCTAAAAGTTATTGCCATCTACTCTATATTAAATATTGATCAAAGAATCTTATAAACATTATTTCTGATCCTCAAAATGTATTTTAAAAATACATACATATGTATTATATATATATACATATATGACAAATAATTCAATTTTACAGTGAGGGCCTGAATCAGAGAAATTAAATGATATGCCCCAAATATTTGATACTAAAAGATAAAGCTAAGATTCAAGCATACTCATGTCTGATTGGACAAGATAACGGATGTTTATGTGTTTTTTTCTTTTAGGTGTAATTACTTTTAAAAGTCAATATTCATTGTGTTCTAACATTTATTTAATCTATACCTCTGCACATATGCAAAAACATACATTCAAAGCTTGCTATCAACTATCATTTCAAGTACAAGTTTGGAAAATATTTTAATACCTAAAAAATTTGTTGAGAAAAAAGAGCTTTAAACATATTACAGTTATCATGTGTAGCCATTTCATCTTCTCTACCCTTTCAAATACATTCAGATGGCTTTCATCATGTGAATTTATTATCATTCCTAGAGCTTAAAACCCCTTTAAATACATTCTCCATCCTGCTAGTGGTTCTGAATATATTGTTTCTGATGTAGCACAGGGAGTTCAGAGAGAAATTAAAAGGATTTTAAAAATGTACTATGAATTCAAGCAAAAGTTCCCCATTTTCTTTCATTTCCCTATTTCCCTACCTCTTGCTCTAGAGTTATTTGGGTTTGTGGGGTTTTTCTATTTTTTTAAATGTTGCTCAAGTAGCTCACACTGTAAAAATGCCCTAGAGGGCTAAGAGCTGCAGACTCCTTAGGTACAAAGACATCCCACTAGTGCTCCTGCCTGCCCTGAATTATCCTTTTGCTTTTATCAGATTGCACCACTATCTTCATGCTATTATTAAAAAATTATCATGTGTGGGCACGCTTATTTTTACCAAGTCACATGGCACCATACAAACACCACGATCTCTTGTTTGCTTAATAGAATGATCTTTTCATATCAAAGCTTTCCATGTTTTTTGATTTTTGTTTAGACTGTGAGATTATTTAGCACACCAGAGATTGATAATTTTGAGACACAATCAAATTTCAGCATTATCCAAATGAAAATATTTGCTTTCCATTTGCACTTTCAAAATTCCGAACCACCTTGCAATGGAGTCCATGCACCTTGGAGTTCTCCTGTTACATGCTGCCCTTATACTGGCCTCTGGAGATGAGTGGATTTTAGAATTTCTTTAAAAAGCATTTCTTTCAGAGGTGGGGCTGGAGGGAGCTGGGAGGCTGCAACAGTTTACCAGGAGTCAGGCCATAAAGAAAGAAGTGCCGGCATTGGGTGGGGCTGAATACTTTGCATCTTTCCTACTGTTTCTCACTGGTATCATTTCCACGAAAATACAGGGTCCGGGAACTCATGCCAGGGTGAGAAATCCTACAGACTGCTTTGTGTGCCCCACAGCCCCTCCCAGCCCCATCCCATCTTCCGCTGTTTATCTTCATCAGTGAAAGAGCCATCACACTGATGTCTGGGAAAACAGCAGAGGAGCTCAGCAAGCCAAAGACACATGCCGCGGGGCCCCTCTCTGACCTGTCAAAGCTGCCCTTTCTCCTGGAGCACACTTAGCCTGGCACCTAAAGGCAGCCGCCACCCAGCCATCTCAAGCTTGCAGAGCCAGCACAGCTGGACACACATCTTCCTTTTGCTTCACCACCCGCCTTGCTTAACACTTTCTTTTAAACGCACTCTTTGTAAAGATCAAGTGTCTCTCTCCGAACCGTGTCAACAGCAGAAGCATCCATCTGTGGCCACAATATTCAATCATCCACCTGCCGAACACACCTTATCTCTGTTCACTCCACCACGCTCCAGTCACCGTATCCATTATGAACGTGCTTCCTGCCTCTTCTCAGAAAGCAGCAGCCTGCTCCATCCTCTTCCAAAAGCAATGCCTGGCACGCTATAGTCTAGTACTCACAAAGCTCCCCAGCATTGCTAGACTCGCTCATCTGGCGCGCGCACACACACACAAACACACGCACACCTATAGATAGACGTCCCTAATTCCCGCGATTTACCTTTTTGGGTTTCTTTCTTCTCTGACTACTGCCATTGAACTTCTCTCCACTGTCGCTTTTCTGAGCTGCATCTTCGTTCATCATTTTGAAGAGTTTGGCAAGAAAATAGCTCTGCCATTAAACCCTGCCGTCCTTGCAGACCACTAGCGAGTGTGCACTTACTGGAGGGAGGCAGAGGTGGAGGAAGAGGAGGAGGAGGAGAGGCAGGAGGAGGAGGGGTGGGGAAGGGGCGCGCACTGGGAGGCTGAGCGCGGTGACGTTACCATGGCAGCAGCTGCCACAACTGTTTATCTGACTGCATTGTTAAATGTGATTCCACCAATTACCATCAGGGACGGCTCACAAGGAAGAAAGCCTTGGGAAAAGAATGCCAGGGGCTCAGTGCTTCGGGAACTCTGCTGGTCGTTTTCGACACACCCTCATTTCCATCAGCTCGCAACCTACACACGAAGCCTGCACTGGGTTTTCCTCCTGCAGGTACCTCGGCGGCGCAGACGCGGCGCACCAGGGAGAACTACCACACGCCCGCCGGAGGGTGTCTCCGAATCTGAAGGGGCACGTTTCAGCCAGCCAGGAGGTCACACGAGGCAGAGGACTGGCTATTGACATCCTGAAGTGAATCTGGGAACGTTACATTGCAAAGACCTTATTCACTTGATCGCAAACGATAACCTTTCAAAACCCAGCCCAAGGATGATGACTTCTGCCAAAAATCCTTCAGAACAGCCCGCCCGGCCAGCAGGCCACACAGATCACTGCCCTCCTCCCGCACCCTCCCCCTGCACACCCCACAGGTGTACCTGGGCCACCACCGCACCTTCACCCAAGTGCCTTTTCTTAACAAGCCAGGAGGTTAAGTCCCAGGAGTGTGGGTGTGAGTATGTGAGTTGTGTGTGTGTGTCAGAGAGGGAAAGTGCACGTGTGAGTATAAGTGGGTGAGTTGTGTGTGTGTTGGTGTGACTGTGTGTGTGAGTTGTGCGTGAGAGGAAAAGAGTGTGTGTGTTTGTGAGGCTGTGTGAGTGTGTATGAGAGGGAGTTGTCTGAGTCTGTATATGTGTGAGTTGTGTGTATGTCACTTGAGTGTGTGATGGTGTGCGTGTGAGAGAAAGGGAAAGAACATGAGTGTGTGTGTATGAGTGTTGTGAGAGGGAGAAGTGTGTGCGATGGAAAGAGTGCGAGAGGGTGTATATGTGTAAGTTGTGTGTGAGTGTATGTGTTTGTGTGTGTATGAGAGGGAAAGGGTGTGTGTGAGTGTGTACTGGGATGAAGAGAGACCACTGAATTTTCCAGAACAAGTAAAGTTCACAGTACATTAAAGACAGTTCATCAAAATTTGTCAAATAGATAAATGAGACACTTTCAATAATATAAATGTAAGAAACCACAGAGTTAAAACATTTTATAACTAATCATAGAAATCTTTTTTAAAAAAATATTTATTTTATGCATACAGGAACTGGGATGTAGGCCAGAGGTGCAGGGGGTTGAGAGAATTCACCAGGGACAGAATGGGGAACAGAGCAGGCAGATGGACTGGAACACACTGCTGAGGGGAGCAGCGGGTGAGGCAGGAGAGGTCTGCTGAGTCCTGTGGGTCCTCTCCCTGGCCGGGGATCGAACTCTCACAGAAGTGGCTCTGAAAGCTCTACCGTGTGGTGCTCAACGTGATGCACCACCAGGGAGGCCCTTCAGAATGCTTCTTGATGAGAAAACTGGGTTTGCTTTTATAAGAAGAACCCCAACATCATCCACTGACTTCAGGTGGCCATATTTGCATTTTTAAACAAATCGAAGTGTAGATGCAACAAGAGCTCACAAATTCACGTGTACATGCTAAACAGTCCTCCCTATTGCTAGAAAACAAACTGAATAGAATCCTTACATATGAAAGTAGAGAAATGATTAAATCAATGACATTATATTTATAGATCTAAACATACTTTGAATATTGAAGGCGCCTGTATCAGGAGATGAAGACAGAAGCTATTTTATATACAGTGTCAAAAGAACTCTTTCTAGAAATTAGAAAAATCTAACATAAAAATATTCCCTACAAGAAAAAGCCTACCAAAAGTAGGGACTCTTCCTTCCAGGAAACAGGGCAAGAAAAACCCACCTTCTCTCCCCACTGATGTTGGGGTTGCTCCTTCTCTCTGCCTTAGCACCCCAAGAACCCTGCCTCCTCATCACCTATAGTCAGGTCCTCACACCCTCTACCTCCTTCTGCTTGAGGAGACCCACTTGCCAGTGAGGCCTTGGATCTCACTACCAAGTGAAAGAGGCAATGGAGCTCTTGGAAAAAAAAAAAAAAAAAAACAGAAAACAGAAAACACAAAATTGCAGGATCTTCTGTAGAAAGCTCTAGAAGCTCAACTCCCACTATTCCCAGAGCCCCAAATCCTTCAAAACACCCTCTCATTCCCCCACTATCCCCTCACCCATTCCTCACTGGTTCCCTCCCCATGGTGCCATTCTTACTGGATCTATCTCAGAAGCAGCCACAGCCTGGGTTAATTCACTCAACAAATATTTATTGATCACCCACCATGTGCCAAGAAGTGAGCATACCAAGGATAGAATGATGAACAAAGGGGGAGTACTTTGGTAACTTTGATGCTTATAGTCTAACAAGGAGAACTAGGTAACCAGCAAAAATAATGGTGGTAAGCACCTTGGGAAGAAAAGTAGAACAAGGAATGAGAGGAAATGGATACTACTTTAGATTAAGTGCTAAGGAATTCTCTCTAGAAATCTAAGTAAAGTGAAGGACCAACAAGTCAAGGATTTATCTGGAGGAAGAATATTCTAGGCAAAGAGAATAGCTGTTCCAAAGTCCTACGGTTGGACCATCTTGGCAAACACACTGGGGAGACTGATATTACTGAAGGAGGGCAAGAGGGACAGAGCAAGTGAATTCATAGAAGAGCTATAATAGAAGAGCATTTTCTGCATATAGAGAATGTCTGACAAGGTGCTATGCTGTTATAGTTGATTGGATTCCTCTTTTGAAGCTTTGAGTCAAATTCTCTGAGTGTCTCTGCCAGGCACTCTGCACTTTCTAGTCCCACTATGCAGTTTTTTAGGGGGCATGTGCCCACTGGACTCTAAGCACCTTGTGGGCAGGATTAATATCTAACTTTATATCCCACATGGAGCCTAACACATTGCATGACATGCAATAGGGGCTGCAGGATTACTTTTAAATGCAATAAAGAAACATGCTTGATACTTATGACAAGTATTTATTTACAATTAAACTTTGGATGAGGGGCCTCCCTGGTGGCGCAGTGGGTTAAGCAACGCCCTATGAAGCAGACCGCAGCCACTGCAGCACAAGTTCGATCCCTGCTGCCGGCCAATGGGGGAACCCACATGGCGCGGCAGACCTCTCCTGCCTCGCCCGCTGCTCTCCTCAGCAGTGTACTTCTGTTGATCTGCCTGTTCTGGTCCCTGCTCTCTGTGGTGAATCCTCTCACACCCCCTACACTTCTGGCCTGTACCCCAGTACTTGTATGCATAAATAAATAAATCTTTAAAAAAAATAAATAAATAAACTTTGGATTAGTATGTTTTTCATTTCTTTGATTTTCTTTTTTCTTGGTGTTCCTGGTAGCTAGGGACTATGCATTATTTCAAATAAGGTTTTTATAGATATTTGAACATTGGAGTTGCTGCATAAGGTAGCAATGATGAGAATACCTTCCATCTATACAGAATTTTATAACATCTAATTTTTAGCTCCTGAGTGAAGGCTTCATGAAGACTCAGATCTTTGTCTGTTCTTCCTGACAGATCACAACACTAGAATAGACTGGCATATGGCAGAGTCGAATAAGAAGTGATTTCCAGAGTCTCACAGTTACATGGGGGAAGGGTTAATACTGACCACATACAAGTGGAAGCAACCAAGGTTTAAACATATTTTTGGTGACTTGCCCAAAATAACAATGTTAATATGATACAGAGCCAAAGCTCTTCTAACTATAAGGTCACTGTTCTTTTATGAAATTGTGGCTGACTTCAATGAAAAGCAGCCACTTAATAAAGTACCGTAAGATGGGCAAAGGCCAAGGTGGAAAATGCTAAGAGCAGCAGCCACAGTCTGATGACAGTGACCTCAGTAGAAAAAGGAAACCTTCATGGGCTTTATAAACATATTTTATAGGCATGGAGTTTTAGGAGCCATTATATCAATTTTAAAATGCCTATTCTGTTTTATTAAAGCATTAGAGTTTAAGAGTATTACAAAATCTGACATATATTACTTTTTTAAATGGTAGCATGATGTGAGTGGGGTAAAATTCCCTAAAGTACAAGCAATTATGTTGTAGAGATAGGTTATCTTCCCAAAGTTAATTGTGAGTCAACATTGTCTAGTGTTAAAACTGCGTTTATCACAGAAACAGTGTTTAAAAAGCTTTGTTCTCTGAAGCTCTCAAAAGATTTTCCTAGTCACTCTGACCCAGAGGAGAGCATTTAAACTATTTAGGCAGGGGCCTCCCTGGTGCCGCAGCAGGTTGAGCACCGCAGTATGAGTATCCGCTGCAGGAGTTTGATCCCTGGCCAGGGAAGAGACCCACATGGCGCAGCAGACCTCTCCTGCCTCACCCACTGCTTCCCTCAGCAGTGTGTTTCAGTCACTCTGCCTGTTCTGCTCCCTGCTCTGTCTCTGGTGAATCCTTTCACCACCTTCGACTCTGGCCTGTACCCCAGCTCTTGTATGCATAAATAAATAAATCTTTTAAAAAAACAAAACAAACTCCAGTAACTGTGTAGACTACCTTAGTTGGAAATAGGGCCTTTATAGATATAATCAAGTTAGGATGAGGTCATACAGGATTACAGTGGGTTTTACTACAGTAATAGGTAGCCTCACAAGAAGAGATACAAAGAGGGAAGATGTCTGTGAAGACAGAGCAGAAAGTGAAGCAAGCAAATGGAGTCCCAAATGCCAGTCACTAGTAGAAGCTCCAAGAAAAGGAAGGATCCATCTCAAGACTCTAGAGGGAGCATGGCCCTGACAATGCATTGATTATAAATTTCTATAGTCCATAACTGTAACAGGAACAAGTTTTGTTATTTTAAGCCACCCAGTTTGTGCATGGCAAATCTAGACAGCCAATGCATCCATTTTTGCAATCACTCTGGCATTTGAATGCAGCCATGTGACTTAACCTAGATCAAAAATATCGGCGGAATTATGTGAACCTTCAGTCCAAGCTAAGTCAGACCTCTCAGAAGTAATGTTTTTACCCATCCCCATCCAGTGGCTGAATACAGAGAAAGATATAACCTAGAATATGGAAGAGCAACCAGTTGGGAGAAGTCTGGGTCCCTGAATCACTGTGTGGAACAGAGTCCTTCAACTTCACATTCTCTCCTCCACTGATCCTCGTGGGACTTGAGTAACTTTTCCTGATTAATGTCTTATCCCTGAGATTGTGATATTGCACCTCTCCTTTACTCCTTTAACCACACAACCAATCTTGTTGCAACTTCAGGTGCCTGACAATGCTGCACCAGGCTGCATGTTAGATGCTGGAGCCTTAGCATCAACTCTGCCTTTAAAAGGCTTCTGGTCTAAAAGGGAGCATGGCCATTGAACTAGCACAGTGTAACAGTCACTGCTTCCCACAGGGGACATTAAGAGTATTGGAAACATAAGAGAGAGGCATCCAAACTAGTCTGAAAGAACAGGGCAAGTGTCTGAGAAGTGCCCTGAATAGTGAGTAGATGTGAGTAGATAGGAATTATCTCTGAGGAAAGGCAAGTGTAAGGTGGGGGTTGGGAAGAATGATCCAAGCATAAGCAACAACACAGTTGTTGCCAACGGGAGGGATGTGGCACTGGCAGAACCGACTCAAGAGCCATGCTGTGTGTGGCCATGCCAGCCAGGCCTACAGTGGAGGCTCCATTGTAGGCCTCAGTGTGTCCACACACAGACCGATGGTGCAGGTCTGCTGCCCGCGCAGGCGCCAGGTGTGAGGCACCTTGTGAGCCATGCAGTGACAGGGCCCTGTTATGATGAAGAGCGTGCGCTCAGAAGCAGGATGTTAAAATCAGGTGAGACGACTAGAAAAGGGCAGATTCTGTAACCACGTAATACACTAACTGGAATTTCGGGAGACAGGTGCAGAGATAGAGGAAACCAGTCCTCGCCCCAACAGGCAAAGCTCCAAGACCACCAAGAAGATCTGTGAAGAAGCAGGGTGACTTCAAAAGTCACGTTTCCCCCCAGCTGACAGCACCAGGTGTCTTTTGGTAAAAATAGGTCCCTTGTGCGGGTTGCAGCAAATTTAAACCAAAGCATAGTACTGGTTTTCACTAAGCCAATGCCTCCTCAGTCTCGTTGAGAACAACCATAGGCTGCAGCAAAGTAAAATCCCAGGGTGGGAGAAGAGGCCAGAGGGGAGGTAGAGACTAAAGAGTAAGAGTACAGAAAACCATCTTAAGGATTTGGGATTTGGAGTGAAAAGCAACGTGGGGCCACTTAGGGGTTTCAGGAGGGAAGCAGAATGATAGGATCTGATGGTTGTTTTTATTTCAATGAGCGTTCCTTATAAAGAACTACTGTGTGGGAGCTAAGCAGAGAATGGCTGTGAAGACGTGTCTCAGAGGCTATCTCAGCAGTGGGGGAGAATGACGAAGGGAAGGAGTGGACAGATGCTCCAGCTGTCTGCCACAGTGAATGAGGTGACCTTCGAAAGCCCTAGCAGGAAGTGAGAGGCAAGTCCAGGACAGTGGGGGCAAATTGCCCCGAGGGGAAAGAGATCTTGTCTTCATAAAAGTCTCCTACTGGGACTTCAAAGAAAACATTTTAAAATGCATTTCATTTAACTAACAGGGAAGCAGAACCCAGGAGGGTTATGTAACAGGGTAATACCCAGGGAAAGGGGAGGTTGCAGGTTCCCTGCCCCACCCAAGGAAGGGTGTTGCTGAGCAGGGAGGAGAAGCCAGAGAAGCTGGGAGAAGAAAGGGAGATCAAGAAGAGGACCTGGGGCCTCCCTAGTGGAGCAAGGGGTTAAGCACCACACCATGAAGCATCCACAGCCACTGCGGCACGAGTTCCATCCCAGCCAGAGAGGGGACCCACATGGCACAGCAGACCTCTCCTGCCTCTCCTGCTGCTCCCACAGCAGCGTATTTTGGTTCATCTGCTTGTTCCGCTCCCCACTCTGTCTCTGGTGAACCCTCTCACCCCCACCCCCACACTCTGGCTTGTACCCCAGCTCTTGTATGCATATATAAATAAATCTTTAAAAAAAAAAAAAAGAACAGGAGGGCCTGGAGGAGGCAAACAGGGCAGAGAGACACGCACTTGCATCTTAGGCTTGGACCTGCAGCAGTGGACACGGACGGAGACACCTGAAAGAGACCTGTGGGGAGGCAGCTTTACCTTGACTTGTAGTTTGTTCTTGCTCTTTTCCTTCCAGATTTGCCTGGTCCCTTCTGCCCCTTTCCTTTGGGTCCCCACCAGAAGCTGCCTTTGGCTTGTAGCAGCTTTCGGGCCACAGCAGCCAGGTATGGGGGCCAACCCTGTTTGGCTGGGCATTTACCCACGAGGGGATGGGTAATTTGGGGTGTTTAATTGGAAACTATCTTAACTATATCCTTTCTCTTCTCATTATTGCACACTAATATTTTGTGTCTTGATGCTGCAGATGACAGAACCTATTTAGAGCAGACAGGTTTGGGGATTCTGGAGTACCCTTCATCCTACCCCTCAAATAGAACCATTGCAGAGGCTCCACAATGAGTTAGCAGAGGAGGGAGGGCCGGATTCCGTCACTGAATGACCTTCACACCATGGCCAGCTGGGTGAACTTGAAAGGCCTGAGTCAAAGCATTAGTCACTATTATTTGAAATTAAAAAGCCATCAGTTCTTGCTTAAGGTGTCACAGACCAGAGAGAAAACTGTCCAATAAACAACTACTCACATTCATTCAGGGCCTGGATGGGAAGATGCTTATCTGATAAATACGGGGTGTGTCCCCCCACCCCCAGACTGCAGCAGACACAACCAATGTTGCATTAACTAGACTTTTGGGGACCAGCATAATATGTCATATAAAGATGTGGATGCAATCTAATGTTAGAAACCAACAAAACAGTGTTAAAAAATTAGAGTAACTGTTTCATTGGCCAGCTCATAAAGAAGTAGCAATAACAAAGTGATCAGGGATCAGTTACTTTCAATGTATCCTGATCTTGCACATGCAATGTATTCTGGTTGCAAAATGTACCACGTCCAACTAAAAAGAGAGCTTTAGGAACCCATGACATGCCTTTTTTTTTTTTTAAGATTTATTTATTTATGCATACAAGCACTGGGGTACAGGCCAGAGTTGCGGGAGGTGAGAGGATTCACCAGAGACAGAGCGGGGAGCAGAATAGGCAGAGTGACCGAAACACACTGCTGAGGGGAGCAGTGGGTGAAGCAGGAGAGGTCTACTACACCATGTGGGTCTCCTCCCCGGCCGGTGGCAGGGATCAAACTCGTGCTGCAGTGGCTGCGGTTTGCTTCATAGTGCGTTGCTCAACCCACTGTGCCACCAGGGAGGCCCCGGAACCCATGACATGCCATTTTCACACCCTCTTCACCCTACGCACATAATCACAAAAATTAGCATCAGGATTACTCATAGTTTCATTTCACATAAATATAAGCGATAGTGTTTTAGCTCAAATGTAAGATTTCACAGGAGGACAAAAATGTGGGTGTGCTCACCACCTCTATGTTCCTGTCTAGGTCAGTTTTTTAGGACACGCTGTTTTCTGCTCGCTTGACTTGGCTCAGTCTCCAGTGATATTAGCTCTGGAAAACAGCCTGTAATTGGGTTTCCCTGTAGATGCAAATGAATGGCACACTGGGGCACGTTGTGCCCTTGACAGACATATTTTTCCAGTGCAACTTAACTTTATTACTGTAAGCAATTTTAACCTTCAAGCAGTTGGAAAGTAAGTTCTGACACTTTTTTTAAGTTTGAATGAAAAGTATGTGCTCACAGACAAACACCCCTCCAAAAAGTAATTCAGGGGCTCCATGTTTAAGTTTACTCTAAATGTAAACCTTATTTTAAAAGGCATGTGAGGGCCTCCCTGGTGGCACAACGGGTTAAGCATCACACTATGAAGCATTCACAGCCACTGCAGTGGATCCCCGGCCAGGAAGGGGACCCACATGGCACAGCAGACCTCTCCTGCCTAATCCACTGCTCCCCTCAGCAGTGGATTTCAGTTGATCTGCCTGTTCTGTTGCCCACCCTGTCTCTGGTGAATGCTCTTACTCCCCGCACCTCTAGCCTGCACCCCAGCTCTTGTGTGCATAAATAAATCTTTTTTTAAAAATAAAGTAAATAAAAGGTGTATTTGTGGTGGCAACAGAAATGATAAGAACACAAAAAAGCACTATGTGCCAGGTAACCTAAAAAATTGTATCCCCTCACTTTCAACAAATTGGAACCTGGCTGGGTTATGTTATTCATCCAAGATTGTACATAAATGGTGCACTTTGAACCATCTTTTTTCATCCTAATTCAGTAAAGTAAGCCCTTGAGTAGCATTGCGTTGTTACAATGTCGATGAAAAAAAAGAATCCCAGCCAACACTGAACGAAACATGTTTTTTAAAGAGCTGGTTTCTTTCCATGTTGTTTTGCTGAAAGTCACAGTTTCCAAGAATCCATTGTGACAGTAAGTGGGGACTTACTGTACTAAAGTTTTCCAGTGCACTTTCTACTACAATGAACCCTGAGGAAGTTCAAGTCCCTCCTCAGCAAAGGCAAAGTGAAGGCTGAGCAGCTCTCAGAATGAAAAAATATATATAAATAAATATATACATTCATTATTCATCCAGTAGAAATGTTGCAGGCATTGTCAGGAGATAACTAAATAAACCAAAACAAACAAAAAAATTATTTTTTTAAAAATTTTGCAAAATGTCCCAGGTTTAGATCAGGATTTGCCATAACTGAGAATCAAAATAAGGGAAGATAAAGGAACATTAACTTAGAAATGAGTTTATTTTTCCACAATGTTATTCTTGGCCAAAGAATGTCAAGAATGACAGAAAAGCAATAATAATATGAGCACCAAAGCTTCCAGGAGGCTTTAAACAAATGGATATAATGAAAAGGATGACATATGAGGTCAAAACCTACATATCCGATATGCCCCCTCTATCATTCAATCTTCCACTTAAGTGCTACTCATGTTTCTACCTTGGGAGTAAAACTAAAACGGTCAATGTCTATTTTAATTATCCCATCTACTTACATACCAAGAACCAACTGTACCTACTGTACCTTAGGCCTTGATATATGGTGATAATCGAACTTAGAAAGGGAACATCCAAATTCAAGTAGGAAGAAGAATCTTCCTCAAGGAAGTCAACCAAGTCATATATGCAATTTTGAGAAACCAGAGTATGATAAACATAGCCATTCTGGTGGCAATACAAGTTACCACACAATAGCTGCTTGTTAGTATATTCTGCATCAATGTTCAAAAAATAACTTTTCCCATACTATCAATTTGAAAAAACATTTAGAACAAAAACAGTAATAGATTTAATACTACAGGGTATTAACGGGTGAGAGCAAGTGCAATTTCACAAAGTTTATCAGTGAGCCCCAAGATAATAATGCCACACTTGTATCTTCAGTTGCTTTAGCTGAACGACAGATTTGAAGTAAAAGCTACCAGAAAGCATTTCTTATTTCCTCTGTGCCTGGACAATTATCACCTATTTACTGGATCCACAAACCTCTCCACCTAGAAAGTGTTAAGAGCTCTTCAGGGTCTGAGGTACTACTGCCAAAAGCTCCCAAGTTGATCTGCCACAGTTTCATGGCGATGGGGCTTGTGGAACAAAGACAATGTGCTTTTTACTTATGGCTCAGCAAACAGTATGGGCTTTCGTGCACTGGTTCTCCTTTGTCCCACACCTCCAAAGGTAATGTTGTGGGCCAGAAGGATGTCCGCACACTCTGTGGGTTGTTAAAAGGAGAGGAATCCTGAGTTGAGGGAAACGGAATCTTTTATAATAGATAGTAAGTGTACTCCAGAGGGTGCCCACTTCGTTTTACTGGCGAGTAAGGATGATGATCTTTTAGTCTTTACCACGAAACGTCGCTTGCTATGTTTGTTCCCCCACTATCCAAAAGTAAAACAATGTTTTAGTGTGACTTGCTAGAGTTTTTTTGAGTCTAGGAATCTTTAAAAATTTCTCCATATAAATTAATGATAATAGTGTTCCCAGACCCCAAAAGCAACTTATCAAGTCATGCCAATGTTCCACTCTTGGCCTGCCACAATACTGGAGGAAAAAAAAAAAAATCACCTGGATCAGAGATAGCATCTTTTCTTGCAAGATGAGGGGAAATTTAAGAACCCGTAGAAAATTATCTTGAACAGAACGTTTTAAAAATGCAGGTTCCCATGTGGTTAAGATACTCCAGAAAGTGCCCTTTGTGAGAGTCTGAATGTAAATGGGAACTAGATGAGATGCCCTGCAAAATCTCTAGTCTTCATACATGTCTGTACACTAAGTCATAGGAGTTAGCTAAGTGAGAAACATTTCAAAGACGTTGCACAATGTCTGGAGTGTTGCTAGAATCCCTAAGACGTACAGCGAGGCATGATGGCTTGAAGTCCACACTTTGGCCAACTGGCTAGGGAGCTGACAGCGCATTATGTAGTTTACCTGGGTTTCAGATTCCGTGTGTCTGCAAACGCGCAATCACAGTGAGCATGCGCTTACTTTTCTTTTAGACAATTTTCTACTCATTTTTTTAAGTGGTAAAAATCCTTGACTCGGCAAACCTACAGTTAAAAGGGGAAAATGGTCAAGGAGAATTTCATGAGCAGATTTAATGACAGTGATTCAGTACTGAAGACAATGTCAAATCACTGTCTTTCCTTTCAAATGCCTTTTCTTTTCCACAAAAACCAAAGACATGGGGAACTACATGGTACTATAGAAACTAACTGTCCTTAAGGTCAACAAATGGAACCAGACAACAATGCAGGGTGAAAATGCTAATGGCTATCATATAAATGCTCTGACCTGGAAAATAAGTCTGGCACCTGTACAAATGCTGTGGAGTTTCAATCACCAGTTTGCGCAGAAGTTAAGGTCTACTGGGCTTGAAACTTCAGTCACTTTCCCCAGCTATCCTTCAGTCTCTCACACCCAGTAAATAAAACCTTTGGTTTCTACTTTGGAGATACATCCTATGTATTCCTTCTACTGTATTTTTATCAGCATTGCTCCACCTCCTTTTCTCTCATCTCTGGACTCTTATTCACCAGGATCTGCTGTCTCATCAACTTCAAGTTTTCTCCTTAAATCTGACCTCCAAACTACTGCACTTTTATTTATCAGACAATTTTTAATCTTCATGCTCAGAATAAAGCCCAACCATCTACAACAATTGATCAGATTCATCTATACATTTCTGCCTTTAAGTGTTTTACTCAAACCAGTCCATAAGGGAAACTAATTAATGAAAATACAAAGTAAGCAGATTTTTTGCTAAGGCAGTTAGTACAACTTCTAGGAGGAACACTTGCTGGGTCAATGAAATATTCCCAGATTTAAAAAAAAAACAAAAAACCTATTGTTGTTTTTTGCCTTCTCCCTAAAATCCATGTACCCCAAGTTTCAAATCAACCAAGTTCCAAATCAACCATGGAGCTTCTCCCAGTAACAACAAATTAAGTAAACTTTCCTTCCTTTAGATCAAGCCACATGCCTGTACTAATCACACAACCTACTTAGCCGCTTACTCTTCATCTATCTTTATTTACTCCTTAAGCAAATTCCTTGTGATGTCAAATAAAATAACTGTGGATAAGTACTGGACCACCACTACCAAAAAAATTAAAATAGATAACCCCTAGATAAGAATATTTTTAATTTTTTGGTCCAAGGAGAAAGGTGATGCTGATATTATTATCTCCTTATAGACTCATAGCAACTATAATAGAAAATTTAAGAAGAAAAAAAGTAGATGTGTCCCTGTTCCACACAAAATGACACTATTGGGTGGAAGACTTTGGTACCTTAATGGTGGATGAAGTGACATACACCAAAAGTGGGGGGGAACCCTGTGCCTCTAAATCATACACAGTGTTATAAACCAATATTATGTCAATAGAACTAAATTTGAAAAATAAGATAGAGGTGGACCCAACTTAGAAAAGGCTTTGGGTCCTCAGTTTGAACATACTCAGTCTTAGATACCATATATGACCTGGTAAGTTTCTGAACAGTCCACAGAAACCTGTGAACCATTAAGACAGTTTTTAATTATATGTAAACTGGTATTTTAAACATTCCCTTTATTGGCAAATTAACTTTATACGCCACTAGAAATATCACAGTACAATTCTTCATCATGGTAACCAGAACAGGGAAGTGGGAGGAGAGAATTGAGTCGTTGACTCACTTTCTACATTTGCCCAGAAAGACTTTCAATACTCCTTGAGCAAATATTATTGAGCACCTGCTAAGAGCCTCATTCTGTACCCACTTTCCAGAGACAGACATAATGAAGACATGATTCTTGCCCAGGGGGCATGCATGAAAAAGCTCTCTCTTCTCATTGAGAACTCTCTCCTCCCACCTTTCCTTTCATCTCAGAAGGGTAAAAGCACTGCCCCCCCCCCAGGTCCCTTTATATAGACTGAGTCCTTCCTCATCAATACTTTCTTTCCTGTAAAGTTGGTGACACAGCGGACAGAGCATATTTCATGATCAATTGAATAGACTGCAGAAAATCAAGATTCTGTTATTATTAGTTTAACTGGAAAACTCCATCTCATTAAAGCTAACTGGAAATATAAACAGCAGAGATTCCGCTTGTTGGGCCACACTTGTGACGTATGTAAAATTGATCCTGCTTTCCCCTCCAGGTATAATCATCCTGAAATTCAGCTCATCTCCAAGGTTTTCCTGTTCCAATATTTGACTTGGGTGTTCTCTTAAAGTCAGAGCCTCCTCCTCTTGAATTTTTAAGGTAATTCCTAGAAAATTATTCACTGCATTCTTTTTTTTTTTTTAAGATTTATTTTATTTACGCACACGAGCTGGGGTACAGGCCAGAGTTGCGTTAGGTGAGAGGATTCACCAGACAGAGTGGGGAGCAGAACAGGCAGACTGACTGAAACACACTGCTGAGGGCAGCAGCAGGCGAGGCAGAGAGGTCTGCCACGCCATGTGGGTCCCCTCCCTGGCCAGCAGCAGGGATCAAACTCGTGCTGCAGTGGTTAGGCTTTGCTTCATAGTGCGTTGCTTAACCCACTGCACCACCAGGGAGGCCCTATTCACTGCATTCTGCTGGACTTGGGAAATTCAGGTGGGAGCACCTGCCAGGAAAGTGGAGCAAGCGGACTGGAGAGTCCTCAGGACAAGAACCCCATGACAGGATGGACCACTCACTGGACTACGACTGTAAGTAAGTCCTTTACCTGAATCCCAGCACCTTCCTTTCTTCTGAGAGACAATGAAACCGTAGGTGTGGTTTTCAAGGTATTGCTATGAGTCTGTGATCCTGTTCAAATCAGACATGACACAGGTGGTGACATCCTGTCACACTGGTGGCCACGTGTCCTTGGACACTAGTCAGTGTGTCGCTTAAATCCAGCTAACAGGTGAGTTTGCAAACAAAGGGATGAGAGCGTTTCATTTTCCTCAAGTATGATCTCCTAAATGTCCCAGTTGAGCAAACAGAGCAAAACTTGTGATTTGTCTGCTTTCCCTGACACTGGCAGTTGTTTGTGGTACAGTGACTGGTAACTGAACACTCTTCTAAAACTCACTCCAAACCTTGACTCTTCTGGAGGAACTCACTGCTTTCCTGGGAGAAAACTGCTTCATCTAGTTGATGTAGATGTTTCCAGAAAATATTATCGACAAGTATTTGGGTGACGATTCTAACCAGGAACACTATCCATAACTGAAACCAGTGAGACTCGTTTAATTGTAAGAGAGGAAGGCCTTCCCTGTAGAACTTCTCTTAAGTCTTTCACTGTCACTGACTTTGGGAACGAGAAGTCACCTTTGGGCAATACCTCCCAGCCACATTAGACACCCATCACTTCAGTGGGAGATCTGGGCATCACACACCTATGCTAGAGACTCAGCTTCCAGAGCCCCAACACTAACAGCACCCAAATGGGGAATTTAAGGATCTCTCCGATGGAATCCTTGTGGATTAACAGTGAAAAGGGTGAAGGTGGGAAAAACGCTGGCAGGACCAAAAGGACTCAGACAGAGAAGACTGTTCTCTCATGGCTCTGGGCCCTCTGTTGTGGCAACTGGGAAAATGGCACACAGTTTCCCAGTAAGAAAACAGTGGTAGGTAGCACTTAACACTCACAAGGTGACCTTATCTAGACTATTGCTCTTAGTCTACCCAAAATCTTCCATGAAGTTCTCCTGGCTTCTCTCCTTTCACACGGGAGGAGTCTGTGGCTCAGAGAGGCCAGACACTAACCAAGGCAACCTCGGAGCACATGCAGGCTGTCACCCCCTGGCTGTCCCCACTGTGTCACATTCCTCATACTTAACCCAGACCCTTGACTCTCCACATGGTTCCTGCCCTGAGTCTGGGGCAGACCCATTCAACAATGGGGTCCCTATATGTGAAAGGCAATTTGACACACAGATAGGGAAAAAAAGAGAATGAATTCAAAGTACATGTTTTGCTTGCTCCAAAGACCGCAAGCATATAATTTAAGTTGCATATATTGTCCCAAAAGGATGCATAACCAAAGAGTAGTTTGGTGAACAGAACTGTGTTAACTGGCATCACAATATCATCACCTCGACGCGTGTGTGACAGCACATGCATGAGAGTTTCAGATGTGGAGCTCTGGTGTGGAGGCTCTTTATTTCTAAAGTGCTCTCTGGGGCTCACAGAGCTGTTAATCTACAACTTGATCACACAGCAATTACATCTAATTGGGGTGACATCAAAATATTCGGGGCTTATGTGAGTAGTTACAAATGTTTTGTTTTAGAAAAATAAAAAAAGAAGGCACCCATACAGCTTGTGCACAGCCTTGCAATCGGTATGAAGAATTTCACTGTTTCATGAAGGGAGCTGGAAGGGATTATGCTCAGTGAAATAAATCAGAAGGAAGAAGAAAAATACCAGATAGTCTCACTTATAGGAAGAATAGAGGGGATCAAGGAATAATAATAATATCATCAACAACAACAGAAAAACCACAACAAAACAAATCAGAGACCTTCTGCAGGGAAGAGGGAAGCAGTGGGATCCAGGCAGGGCCGGGAAGAGCACAGGGGACTGTGGTGCCGGTGCACGGGTGAGCTGGTGGTGGGAATTCTATGGGGACGACACCCAGAAAAGAAAGCAAACATTGTATGAAAATAAATAGATAATTTTACTGTATCAGTCTGGAGGACTCCCAAAATGTTAAAAATAGATCTCGTGCATGACCCAGCAATTCGGTACTCAGGTATCCACCCTAAGAATGCAAAAAACACTAATTTGAAGTATGTACGCCTACCTTCATCGGAGCACTATTTACAATAGCCAAGTTATGGAAACAGGTGTCCAGGGACAGAGGAGTGGATTTTAAAAATGCGGTATAAATACACAATGGAAAACTACTCAGTGATACAAAAAAAAAAACCCAAAACAATGAACCTTTGTCATTTACAACAACAGGGATGCAGTTGGGGGGTTGGTGCTAAATGAAGCAAGTCAAAAGGAGAAAGGCAAATACTAGATGATTTTACTCATGCATGGACTACAGAGAAACAAAACAAAGGGTCAGACAGAACCAAACCTATGACAAGCCCTAGAAATCTGACTGTGGAATTGAAGCTACAAGGCAGGAGGATGGGGGGAGGGGCACGGGGAGGGGGGTGGAGACCGACACAGTGACACTATGGAGGAGGACTGTGGGTGTCTTGATGGTGGGTGTGGACATCTGAGGACATGTGACCCTGTGCCTCCGGAATCACACAAACCAAAGCGACCTCAATGAAAAAAGCCAGTGTTTTACTCAATTGTGTGTTCTGCATTTACTAAATAATAGAAGGAGGGGTGTTCAGATGGGATTTCCCAGTTCTTTAATGAGAGGCTTCTCCTGGCTGCCTCCCACTGAACCCTGCATTTACATCTGCCCCACACAGATAACAAAAGAACAAAAGAACAAACCATTGGTCCACTTAAGGTTTCAGTGATAATACCAAGCCATCAAGCCAAACCAGAATACTGAAACTAGTGAGGGTTGTGAGGTGAAGTAATATCTTTATGTTTAATTATATTCTCATGATTGAGTAAACCAGATTTTAAGTGGCTCCTCTCCCCTAGGAAGAATTTTAAAGTCAAACCATTCCAGCTTACTAATAAGCAAGAAATCAGTCCATCTGCCCATTATTCTGCCTCAGTCTCTGGGGCACCCCCTCTCTCCTTAAATAAATAAATCCAAAGCAAGATGAATAGAAGGTTTGAAGAAACATAAATATCTCATAAAGATGAAATAAATAGAACATTTGAGCCAATCCATAAAATAATTATAAAATTATTTTAGGGCATCTTTATAGGGTTCCTCCAAATAATAATGTTACATAGCTCCTCTTTTCATTTATTTTAAAGAAAATTTATAATTTATTTCTAAGAGTTCAGGGAAACTTCCTCTGCTAAGTGTTTTTTAAACAAGTAAATATCTCAACTCTTAAGGAAAACAACTGTTCATTATCTGAGTCAAGATTTTCAGGATGGTAATTTCACTATCTTCTTTGTTTCCTCTAATATTCATCAACCTGAGAGTCACCAAAATATCTGTTTCTGCTGAACTCACTTTCCCTCCATCTCAATACAAAAAGAAAATGATCAATCCCTCATTTAAAAAAAATTCTTCCTGGTGCTTGAAAGCATCTACAAAAGTTGTTTTTTCAGTCTATGAGGTTCTTTTTTTCCCCCAACTTAAAACATCCTGATTTCTTGAACTTTAATCAGGTGCAAGCTCCTTTTCCTTTCCTTTCCACCATTTAGATTACTTTTAATACTCTAGGCTTACTTTTGATTCAGTGATAAAAGGACTTGTCTCTTTCCCTGCCCCACCAGAAAATCGTTCCTATTTCTTTTATTTACCCTCCTTGTTTAACCTTGCTGTGTTCAACAACCTTGCCTTCTTGAAAAGAAAGAGCATTCCTGAGATAATATGGAAAACACCAGGTGTTAACAAAGCAAGTTGGTGGATTTCTCCCCAAGAAATCTCCAGATGCCTGCATCAAAAGGACGTGCTGACCTTCACCCATCGCTCCCCCACTCCTTTATATAAATACATCCCCCGCACCCAGCCCCCAAACCCCCCTCCCCGCCCGCCCTCTGCCAAACAGCAGACAGCAAGTCTTTCAGAAGTCAGTTTGCTGCCCTCCTCAGCTTGTTGACAAATTAAACTACTTTCCTTCTCCTTAGACTCTGTCTCTTGCATTGGCTAAGGGAAACTGAGTCCCGCATTGGGTCACACCTTTATGTTCTATTTTTTAAAGATTTTATTTATGCATACAAGAACACGGGGTGAAAGGAGTCATCAGAGACAGTGGGGAGCAGAAAAGGCAGATGGACTGAAACACACTGCTGAGGGGAGCAGAGGAAGAGACAGGAGAGGTCTGCAGTGCCATGTGGGGCCCCTCCCTGGCCAGGATCGAACTCTCGTGCTTCAGTGGCTGCATAGTGCTGTGCTTAACCCCTTGCGCCACTGTTACAGGGCAGGGGGAGGAGCATTCCAAAAAAAATTTCTTTAACTCCACTCACTTAAAGCAAAACTAAAATTTTAAAACTTTTTCCTTTTCCAAAACAACCCTATTACACCACCAGGGAGGCCTCCACACCTTTATGTTCCTAAAGCTCTGTGACCACTGGCCAACCAGGAATTAACAGAAGACACAATGAGCACAGTGTAGACGTTTTCACACGCTGGCAGTGGACTGCTGTCTCATTTGCTTGGGCATTTCCTTTGCAGAGTCCAGTCCCATACTTAATAGAGTTTTTATTCTGTTTACAAAACTACCTAAATTTTATTTCTGTCCTTTGGGGTCTCGCCTAATTTAAGCAGCACGTACAAACCTGCGGAAATATTCTAGATCCCTCTGTAAAGAGGCCCCAAACCCAGTTCCACCCCTGGAAACTCCATAAAGGAGTTGAGCTGTGGAGACTGTGCAGGCTTTGGCTTCAACTGTGCTTCAAGGACAGGCCTCCCCAACTTGTCCACTTTGGCGTGCAGATTTTCTGAGCAAAAGTCAATAGCGACCTACAGTCTGGAGAGAAATCACTACCGCTCCCTCATCTACCTGGAAAAATTAAGATTGGGGGCTTTTCCAGATTTAGGGTTATAGCCAAAACCTCTCTACAGAGAAATCTGTCCCATGCGGGGCAAACGTACAGGCACAGAGCATCTGGCTTTTGCCCTGTGAGTCCCCTCTTCTCTCCCTGATGTCCAAAAATCTCATCCCATTCTTCACGCAGGACGAAAACCTTTGGTTTGTCCCATCTACTCTAGAATTTTCATCCATGTAGACTCTCCCCCTGCCGTAGTTAAGTTTGTTTTTAGCTCCTGCTAATCTGTGTGAGGTTAATTTCATGGCCCAACCAGTCTGAGAAGCTGCCACATAATCCAGCAATTTTGCTCCTAGGGATTTACCCAAAGGACACAAACATTAATTCAAAAGAATACCTAGACCCCTATGTTTATCACAGCATTATTTATAATAAGTAAGGCTCGGTATCAACTGAAATGCCCAAAAATAGATGACTGGATCAAAAAAATGTGGTTTATATACACAATGGGATATTATTCAGCAATCAAAAAAAAAATAAATAAACTAGAGCCATTTGCAGAAACATGGATGGAGCTTGCAGGGACTATGCTCAGTGAAATAAACCAGAAGGAAAAAGAAAAATACTGGATGGTCTCACTTATAGGAGGAATAGTGGGGACCAAGGGGAAAAAATGACAATTATGGGCTCTCCCTGGTGGGTTAAGCAACGCATTATGAAGCAATCCGCAGCCGCTGCAGCACGAGTTCGATCCCTGCTGCCGGCCAGGGAGGGGACCTACATGGCCTAGCAGACCTCTCCTGCCTCACCCGCTGCTCCCCTCAGCAGTGTACTTCTGTTGATCTGCCTGTTCTGCTCCCCGCTCTCTGTGGTGAATCCTCTCACTCCCCAACACCTCTGGCCTGTACCCCAGCTCTTGTATGCATAAATAAATAAATATTAAAAAAAAAAAAACAATTACATTGTCAACAACAAGACCACAACTAAACAAAAATAAACAGACAACTACAAATCAGTCATCTGCAGGGAAGAGGGATTGGGATCAAGGCCAGGGCAGGAAGAGCACAGGGGACGCTGGTGATGGTGCACAGGTGAACTGGTGGTAGAAAGTATGGATACTACACCTAGAAAAGAAAGCAAACACTGTAAGAAAAATAAATAATTTTTAAAAACCAGTGAAATGGTTTTTGAGGAGCTGGCAGTGAGTACAATGTGAAGACAGGCATTTGAGGAGATTTGAACCTATAACCACCAAAGATGCAACAATATAAACCAACTTTATCTCAATAAACTTTTTTTTTTTAAAGAAAATAAGCACAGTGAAGTGGAAGTGTGCAATGCCGTTCGTCAGAGGGAACAGGAAATGACTGTAAGACCTCCGGGACTGGGCTCTTCCTCAGCTCCAGGTAACCTGGCAAAATGCTGGGGACCCAGGGCGGGAGCATGTGCATTGCTGGCTCCAGAAAGTAGACCGCGAACTCACTTGAAGCATGGCCTGTGAATAGACGGGGATCAGGTTCTGCAAGATCAGCCAGAAGAAGCCCCACAGAATACTCTTGACGTAGCTGGCCCCACAGCCTATAAAGTCAGATAACCCACCTTTACGGAGCTAAGGTCATGGGTCTGGAGGCCCTCGTACGTACTAGAGCGAATGACTTACACGCTCAAGAAACATAGTGTATCTGTAAAAACCTGTAAGCCAGTCAAAGTATCAAACTTTGGAACATACTCAAAGAATGGCTCACAACCTTATTAATCATCACATCCAGACGCTCTCAATAAATTTTATGTTTCAGCTATTCCCAGCACAAAGGGCTCACATATGTCACCAGTCATGCAAGTCAAAAGCAGAGTGTCACTTACTTTCCAAGATACTATTGTCAACGAAGAAAAGGTATCACCATCCAACTTCAAGCAAGCACAAGTGCTCCCCATTCCCCACCGTCTTCCCTGGGGCCAGCGGCTCCTCCACTCTCACGCTGGTCCCTATTCTCGTTGTATCCAAGCTCTTGGAAAAGTGGCTTATCCCTGAAGCTTCCAATTTGTCACCTCTAACTCCATTAACCTTCTCCAATCTGGCTTCCATCCCAACTACAGCAAAGGTCCACCCTTTCCAAGGTTTCCAATAACCTCCTCTCAGCCAGGTCAAATTGCCTCTTCCCTGGACTAATCATTTTCTTTCTTTCCTCCAAAAGGCCAGTCAGCAGAATCCACCGTGAGAAACCACTCCCTTCTCCCTGACCCTCCACTGCCCTGCACTTCCAGACCTAGCTCGGCCTCCTCTGCCCTTTCTGTTCTTCCTCCTCACATGTCATGAAGTGTTGTCTAACCAGATTTGATTATGTTCCACGACTTAGCACCTGGGGCCTCGCTTCATAAGTGATGGCCCTCAGAATTAGCAATGTTCTCCCTCCACTGAAACACCTCTGCAGGGTCAAGTTTTCCCACCAAACAAAGTTTTGAAGGAGATATTTCTGAGTATCGGTGGCTGAGCCACAGTAGCGAGCTTTCTGGAGGTTAAGGTAGTTAAAGAGGAAAAAGCAGACACAGCTCCTGGAGGCACTTTCTCAGGCACAGGGTTAAAAACTGAGAGGTGATCTAGGCTTTAGGGCACATGGGGCCTGTCTGTGGTTGGCCACGGATCCTGTGTGTGGCCTCGCGGTGTTTCCTCGACCCAGAGTTTTTCCTCGACCCAGAGTTTTTCTTTTGTTTAGAACTCAAGTTGGGGGAAGGGACGGCCTCCCTGGTGGCACAAGGGATTGAGCACCACACTGTAGAGCCTCCACAGCCACCGCAGTGGGAGTTCAACCCCCCGGCCTGGAGGGGACACACATGGCACAGCAGACCTCTCCTGCCTCGCCCGCTGCTCCCCTCAACAGTGTATTTCAGTAGATCTGCCTGTTCTGCTCCCTGCTCTATCTCTGGTGAGTCCTCTCCAACCCCCCCACCTCTGGCCTGTACCCTAACTCTTGTATGCATAAAAAATTTAAAAATCTTTTAAAAAGAACTCAGATTGGGAGATCTTATAGCAATTCTAATTCTGTTGAAAACTCAGATCTGGCAGCACTGAGCTCACATTCCCACACCAGGAAGCACAGCTGAGTGGCTGCTGGCCGCTGGGGACTCAGTCTTGGCTTCCACATATCAGCCATCAAGTGTAGGTTGCCCCACATCACAGTGCTTGTGTTTGTGTGGCTTTTCCCACTATGCCCTGCATCCAGCCAAGGTTAAAGTGCACACTGACCAGAAACCAACCAGTTCTTCTCATGCTCATCCAGCTGTGTTTGCTTAGCTTACCTGCCTGTTCCGGTTTTCATTGATATCCCTCATGTCCTAACTTAGGAAATTAACATATATCCTGGTAAAAGAATCTGCAGAATTCATCTCCCACTATTTCAAGCTGCACAGTTGTAAGTTATGTGGGAAAGTCTCTTTCCCACAAAGTAATTCCTTATGCCTTCGTCAAGTGTGAACCCTTCCCCAACCCTCAGATGGCCTTACCAACTTATATTTACAGATTTCACAGAGAAAAAAGAAAAGGGACTCATTAACTGTTCACCAGAATCCAAGAAAAATTATAAACAAAGCTTGTAGCAACTGCATGAGGAGATGGCTGCGTTCCTCTTGAAGAATGGGATGATGGAAGAGAAGCTTTACAAAGAGTCACAGAGATTAATTTTTAGCATGACTTTGAATAGAAGAGACATGATGTCCCAGGAGTTTGGAGATTTCCATAAAGGCACACACAAAAAGATAAATTTACATTTGTTTGGACAAAGGAGAGAATCCAGCTGGAGGTGAGGCGGGGCAGGAGGGAAGCTGGGGAATGGGCGAGACCCAGGTGGCACTCAGGCGGCTCTCTTGTGCTGCCAGTTTCCTGCTCGGCTGGCCAGTGCTGGGTCAACAAGGGGTGGAGAGTTTATGCAGGTAGTTTCTACACTTTGCCTTATTTAAAAAAAAAATGTGGTGATTTGAAAGGTGACTGTGCACTGAATCTCACTGCTGTGTTTAGGATATTGTGGGAGAAGGCAGAGGAAAAGCAGCAGAAAAGAGGAATATTGAGGGGTACTTTGTAGAAGTTAAGAAGCTAAGAATTAAGGAAGGGAAAGAAGATGACTTTCAGAATTTTAGCTTTTGTACAATGAAGAAATAATTACAGTAGAAAAGAACACTTTGCGAGTAATAAATCCATTGTATGCTGCCACAAAATGAGGTGCAAAATTAATATGAAATATAACTTTTGAAAAGTAACACAATAGATTAATTTTAAGAGGGAAAGACAATGGGGTGGGGGTGGGGAGAAATCTCCAACCCTTCCTCTTCATTTGGATTTGAAGCTAAAATTGCTTTAAAAAAAATAAAATCAGGCTTCCTTGGTGGCACAAGGGGTTGAGCGCCACACTGTGGAGCTTCCACAGCTGCTGCATTGTGAGTTCGATCCCCGGTCAGGGCGGGGACCACATGGTGCAGCAGACCTCTCCTGCCTAGTCCGCTGCTCCCCTCAGCAGTGTATTTCAGTCCATCTGCCTGTTCTGCTCCCCACTCTGTCTGTGGTGAATCCTTTCACCTCCCCTTATTCTGGCCTGTACCCCAGCTCTCGTATGCATAAATAAATCTTTTAAAAAATAATAATAAAGTTGAACAACAGAATTTTACTTGTGTCTCTCTGAAAGTCTAGTATGTTGGTAATTAGACTGACAGCAATGGGTCATAGTTTAGACTCCGCCTCTGCTTTGGCAGAAGGTGTTCTTTGGGTAAATACATAGTTTTTACATTGTTGGCAAATTAAAGAATTCCTTTATAAATTCCCTTTCTGGCATTTTATCCTCATTTCCAGGTCTCTTTAAGCCTGATGTGAGCATATGTTCTAGACAACGTGCAAAGTTACAAAAATTGGATGCTTAAATTGAAGTCTTCTTTTTCCGCAAGACAAATAAGTTGTACGAAGGAAAGGACTTCATGCATTTCCCCCACTGCTGGCCTTTCAACATTATCTTATCATGAGGGAAATTCAATGATTTGTCATGCAATTATCTGTCAAGCATCCAGTAAGTGGCAGCATCTGATCTAGGTGCTAGGGGTAGCAGTGAACAAAGACCCTTCTCTCATTCAGTGTCAGGGAACAGAGCATGACAAAGAAAGAAAGAGTATGTCAGGCAGTGGAGAAACAAAGATAACACAGGCAAAGCCATAGGGTGGTGGAGGTGGAGCTATTTTATTTTTTAAAGATTTAAGTATTTATGTATATAAGAGCTGGGGTACAGACCAGAGGTGGGAGGGGGTGGTAAGAGGATTCACCAGAGACAGAGTGGGAAGCAAAACAGGCAGATCTACTGAAATACACTGTTGAGGGGAGCAGCAGGTGAGGCAAGAGAGGTCTGCTATACCATGTGGGTCCCCTCCCTGGCCGGGGATTGAACTCACACTGCAGTGGCTGCAGAAGCCCCACAGTGCGGCGCTCAACCTCTTACAGTACCAGGGAGACCCAAGCTGGAGTTATTTTGGATGAGGTTTAGAACAATGTCTGTGAAAAACTGACATTTGTTCAGGGAGTTGAAAGACATGGGAATACAGCTGTGCACATCTGCAACGACCCAGCATCCCCTGGAAGGACCTAGGGATGAGATGCATGGAGCACGTGCACCTCCAGGAAGCCAGGTGATCAAGGTAATCTTGGGGAGGGTGGTGCATCCTGATGGAGAGACTAGGGTCCACGCACATACCGCCTGAGGGAGCTAGGGTCTTGCTGTGTCGGTCTAATGGTGGGGAGTTTGTGAAATGAGATGGGAGCTTAGAGTGCCCTATAGAAAAAATCACGGGAAATGTAAGCTTCGATCTGAACATATTCTTTAGTCCCTGTGCATAGCTGGCTCACTCTCATCCCTACACTAAAGTGCTCTTGAGTACCAGACACCTGGAGAGCTATGTATAGATCTTTGTATAAATAAATAAATAAATCCTAACATTTACTACTTTTTTAAAAGTTCAAGTAACAGAAGGAGAAATCTTCCCTTTTGCTGTAACTGCACAGGATTGATTGCGCCAACCTCTCGCATCCAGCATCACTGCTCCTGGTCACGATGGAAAAACAAAGTGACAGGCGTTTGGCTAATTTTTCAGGACCCATCGTTGCAGCATCCAGTCGACGTAAAGTGATCTGAAGTCTGCTAAGAATTGACCCTGGTTCCTAGACACTCCAGCCACTCGAGGTTAAGTGAATGCCCGTCAGCCAGATTGACAGGCGAGGCAGTGACTACATTTTCAGTTTTAAATGTCTCCATCAAGGTATGAAATAATAGAAGAAAAAGAAAAATGCCGGCCCCTGCCCCTGCAGCCCTTGCCAGTTCCTGGGTGGCAAAAGCACTGGCCTTGCCTTGGTCTACCAGTTGTCTCTGGCCCTGGTCCTGACACAGGCCACCAAAGCCTTCCTTGCAGATTCCTATGTGACTGGGACACAGGGAGCATCTTTCGTTCTACTGAGGTGACTCTGCTTGGGCTCCTGGATGGGGGCTCAGTCATGATCAGGAGCTCGAAAACTCTAAGTTCTCCACCTGGGCTAACTTGGTCTCAGCTGGGTCGTTAGTGATAATTTTGAGCCCGGTTGGGCTGAAGTATAAGGATGACTTAATGATTAATGAACTACTAAGAAAACATGACTTTGAAAGATCTTCATCATTTGAAGTTAGAATCAGCAAGAGGATAAGGAAATTTCTGATATCCCAAATGGCCTTCATACAAGATAGGAAGAATAGTTTTATAAAATGTTTCGTCTCCATTAGAAGCAAAAACCATTGTGAAACTTTTTAAAGAGCTATTGAAATTCAGTGATAAGTCTGCATGGTAGAAAAGAGTGATGTGTCTTTTGTATTGAGAGTTGCCTTAGGAAGTGAATTCACATCCTTATCGTGTACTAGAACATTTTTTGAAAATGCGGAGTTAAGGAACAAAAGGACAAGGCAGTATAGAATAGTCCTCCTTGGATACTAAATAGTATCATGATGTTCCCTTCTTCTTTTAAATAATAATAATTATTTCCTACTGAGTGCTTTTGCACTTAAAAGTTTATTCACATTATTTCATCTGATCTTCTCAAGAGCCCAAAAAGATGGGTAGGTTCATATTCGCAGCATTTACTGGAGTACTGAAAATGCAAACCCTTGCATAGCTGCTTTCCCTGCCATTCTTATTTCTTAGTCCTTTTAGGTTTTTTATTGTAGAAATGTCACCCTTTTCTGTGAAACCCTCTCCCATGATACTGCTTAAAATTATCCTTCATCCCACACATCTCACTGCTTTTTCCTTTTTCTTTTGCTTCTTTGCACTTATCACTCTTGTATAGGATATGTTTTCTTTTTGAAAAAAGTTGTTCACTCCATTCCCCACTTAGCACACTGAGGGAAGGAAAGGGGTCCCCACCCCACATCTCTTTGTGTTACTGCATCTCCAACACCAAGTAAAAGCGTTAGCACAAAATAGGTGGCATGTAAGCATTCCTTCAGTGAGTGGTATCAGATTCCTCTTTCTTCCTCTGTGAAATATCATAATAGTTCCTATCACTTAGGTTGTTAAAAGGATTAAATCAGGTACAGCATGCAAAGTGCTGAGCACAGTGATGAGCATGTAATAAACGTGCAAGCAACACGCAAAGAAACACACAACAAACATGCACGATAAGCCATGATTATCTCCACTTTCCAGATAAGCCACGTGAGCTTCAGAGATACTTAGTCTGCATCGTAGAAAAGAGTGGTGTGCCTTTTGTATTGAGAGTTGCCTTAGGAAGTGAATTCATATCCTTATCATGTACTAGAACATTTTTTTAAAATGCCTAAGTTTTAGGCTTTTCTAAATCATACAGCAAGTCTTTATGGGGCATGACCAGGATCTGGCTTGACTTCCATGCCAGGAAGTTTTTTAAGCAGATTATTCAATATCACAGTGTCATCCTCTGCACGATGAAGTTACTGAAAAATGTTTTTGCATAAAATGCCTTATAAAAAAGAGTGACCACTTACTCAGTGTTCACAATCACCCAGACACTGTTTTCATAAATTTTTTGTGAATGCTCAGTAACGCAATGACCCCCCTGAGTTCAGATCTATCTTTATTCCATGCCATTGATAAAAAACAAATAAAAACAAAACAAACACACATAAAAACAAAAACCGAGGCTGAGAGATGCTAAACAACTGGACCAAGGTCCCACCTGGACAGGTGGAATAGGTCCCACCTGTTCCTTCACCCCAGAGTCCCCACCTGCTCACTTTCCTCCCCGTGACCACACCCAAGCTCTCCTGCTAGGCCCCTGCTCTTCACCCCTGCAGAGATCTTTCAGAGTTTACCCCAGGTTGATTGTAAGGGGCTCTGGTTCTGAGGGACTTGTGGGAAAACAGAATAGTTTTATATGACCAGAACCTCCCAAAATGATTCACAGGAAGGATCTAGCAAAATAACGGAATGTGCAAGGGGGGAGGAAGCGTTGTGTTCAAAGAGCATAGGAAGCCCTGAATTCTCTCTTTGTGTGTAAAAGCTTCTATTCATTGGGATGTAAGAGAAAAAAATCCTCTTTACTCTCTGTGCTTTGAAAAGGTTACATCATTGCTTCTCACATTCCAGTAATTCAACAGAAACAGCTGTTCTGCTGTCCCGGGCAGGAAGCCATGCACTGCATTCCAGAGAACATGTCCCATGCCATTATTATATATTAATTAGCACTCCAGCTGCTCCTTATAGTAAATATCTGTCCAAAAGTAAGAGGACAAATCATTCATTTTCTCCATTTCTCCAACTAAAAGCAATAACTTGATTTTATATCCCGATCCTCGAAGTGAACTGATGCTACATTACTGGCTCCATTTTACAAATCAATTCATTAAGTACATTCATTCTTTTCTTCATTCTTCATTCATTCATTCATTCTCTTTTCTTGTCTTTTGGTAGCATATAGACCAGAATTACTTTATCATTAAAATGGCTTTGTAAGGAAAAGTGAAGGATTTCTTTGATTCAGGGGCTCAAAAGAGCATAAATTAAAAAATCTAAAAATCAAAACCCTCAGGCAAATATAGCTCAGAGACATCCTGTACGGGAGGAGGAGAGAGAAGAACCAGGACTATGGTCTTGGTGCATTAGTGAATCGGTAGTGGGAATTTCACAGGAAAAACATGCATTGTACAAATGTGAAGGATAATGTAATAAATACACATTTTAAAAAATCCAAGATGCTGAAAATAGGAAAACCTTGAAAGTTGGTATTTAAATGATAAATTTTTTTCTTAATTGGCAGAGGTGGTGTCAATCCACTTAGCAGGTCTTCTGAGTCACAAGATTCATCTATCTTTAATGCAATAAACAGCATCCAATCTTTGAAGTTTGTTCTCTATCTGCATAGTTGCACTATATGTGTGAGATGTGTATTTAGAAACCTAGTCACTACTTCCCTGTATATTTATTATGATGATGTAAATTAGTCTGAACACTTCAAATTTTAAATTAGTGGCTTATCTATTGTAGAAAACAGAAAAACAGGACTTTTCTCCCTAAAAACAGAATGAAATTTTGTTGAATTACATTAACTTTCTATTCGCAAATTTTTATGAAAAAAATGACTGTTAGAGTTTGCTCATATATACTATACCTCTTAATTTCTTTTAAAGACTGAATTCATTCCTTAAAACTTTTTTGATGCTAAAATGAAAAAAAGGAGCTATTATTTACTTAGTCATGGAAAATAAGTACAATTTCTTTTCAAGAATAGTTGGTGTGTTTTTGTTTTAACCTGATTAACTTTCGTCCCTATAATCAAAGGGTGTCCTAGATGAAAAATATCATGTAAATGAAAATTTCCTGCTTGGAAGAATTCACTTTTATACACCCAGGGCAGACTTTTGATACAAAGGTGTGCTCACAGCTTGACTTACGAGCGTGATGAACATTACATGTTCTCTGTGTATCTACTTCATACTACACAAGCCGTGTTAGAGAACTCGTAAGAACTGATAACTAAATATTGAGAAACACAAAGTAGTTTTAGCTGGGATTTTAAAAATTTTTAAAACTTGCTGGCAGTAAATTATTAAGCAGCTCTTTTTATATACAGACCCTACAAGTACATAGGTGTTCCTATATAAATCGGTACAAATATCTTTCATTGCTCCCTTAAGTAAAAAAGCTCTTGAAACCTACAAATGCTTAAGAAAGTTTCATAATTGTTTCCTTCAATTGTTAATTTGGGAGATACAGCTTTACCTTGGAGTTATGTGTCAAAATAGATGATAAGGACAAAAGGTAATCGCAGAGAACTGTAGAATGAACCAAAAAAATTGATAACCTTATAAGACCTAGCAACCCTTGGGCGCTCCCTAGTGGCGCAGCGGGTTGAGCACCGCACCGTGAAGCATTCACAACACAGCAATGCCAATTGGATCCCCGGCCAGGGAGGGAACCCACATGGCACAGCAGACCTCTCCTGCCTCGCCCGCTGCTACCCTCAGCAGTGTATCTCGGTTGATCTGCCTGTTCTGCTCCCCATTCTGTCTCTGATGAATCTTCTCACCTCCCACAACTCTGGCCTGTATGCCAGTGCTTGTATGCATAAATAAATAAATCTTTTTAAAAAATTTATTTATGCGTACAAGAGCTGGGGTACAGGCCAGAGTTATGGGGGGGTGAGAGGATTCACCAGAGACAGAGTGGGGAGCAGAACAGGCAGACCAAGTGAAGGACACCTCTGAGGGGAGCAGTGGGCAAGGCAGGAGAGGTCTGCCGCAACATGTGGGTCCCCTCTCTGGCCAGCAGCAGGGATCGAACTCGTGCTGCAGTGGCTGCGGTTTGTTTCATAATGCGTTGCTTAACCCACTGCGCCACCAGGGAGGCCCCAAATTTTCAAAATAAAATAAACCCTAAACTTTGCACTGTTGTCAAATCGTAATGAGTATTTCATTTCTCCTCCCTTCACATAGGCTTCTCTACTAGGAGAACGGGATCAATTCCTATGATGACTCATAGAATAACACAACCGTTGATATAACACAACACTATGATAACACAACCGTTCCTTGGAGACTTTGCCACCCAAGTAATCCCATGCATTTTAATTTTAAGCTGGGGTTTTGATTGATGATCGATGACTAATCTCTCTCCATATATGGTCCTTACTCCCAGATAGGCTTAATTTCAAATTTTCTCCAAGTCATAACCACTGGCTTTGTAAAATGACTTCCTGTCAAGTTGCCGGTGTTTTATATCATTAATTTCAGCCAGATGCCTCAGGCTACAGAACACTGGTCTCCTCGGTTTGAACACACTGACACTGAGACTGACTGACAATGAAAGGCTCCTTCAAAAGCTAATACACCAAACAATTCATCTTGTGATTGGCAAGGGAAATATCATCGGGAGTTGTGATAAATCCCCACTGTTTTCACATGGATTACTTTGAACTTTTCTTCTTTGTACCCCATTAAGTCCACAGAGGAGGGAGGCCCTTGGCAGCCTTTGGCTCTTAACACCCACCACATCCAATTATTTAGAAAATGGATGTTTTCAATATCTGAGGAGCTGGTCTGATGGGTCATTTGATGCTGAACTAAAGGTAGGGAGAAAAAGCTTTTCAGAGCAATTGGCTTGGAGCTCACTGGGGCCTCTACCTTCAGCTCAAGGTCTAGTTAATTGGAACTTCCAAAAAAAAAAACCTGCAAGTTGCAGCTAAATTCAACCCTTGCTAGCCAAGATTTTCTAATCCATTTTCAAATGCATTTGAGACAATGGCAGCATTAAAGGTCCATATGAAAATCGGCATGTTGATGAGAGTTGCAAATACAAGATCTGGATGGAACCCAAATAATATGGGTTTTTAAAAGATTTATAGTTGCAGCAGACTGCAGGACAAGAGCCCATTAGCTGAATTATATCATCTTCAGAAAATGCATTATGGTTCTAATTTCCACAATATCGGTTTGACTTGTCTTCTTTAGGATGACCCAAAGTAAAGGCTTCATTCTGGCAAAATTTTCTCTTTAAAAAAAAAAGATAAGGGCCTCCCTAGTGGCGCAGCATGTTGAGCGCCACTCTGTGAAGCATCCTCGGCACAGCAGCATGAGTTCGATCCCCGGCCAGGGAGGGGACCCGCATGGCGCAGCAGACCTCTCCTGCCTCGTCCACTGCTCCCCTCAGAGGTGTCCTTCACTTGGTCTGCCTGTTCTGCTCCCCACTCTGTCTCTGGTGAATCCTCTCACCTACCGTGACTCTGGCCTGTACCCCAGCTCCTATATGCATAAATAAATAAATCTTTAAAAAAAAAAAGATGGAATACTATGATACTCTACATGTCGTACACTGGGCTTCATTCACCCTTTGACTTTTCTAGTTTTATTTTATTTTTTACAGAGTTCCTATTATCACAAAGGAGAAAACTGACCAGGTCAGTGTTTCTACATATCCAAAGCATTTCCCAAAAGTGAAGTGGAGGCTTTAGAAAATGCAAACTCTATAATGCACTCAAGGGTTATGAAATCGGTTTATATATTTGGCCAAACAAAACAGAAAGATTTACTCTTGCAAAAAAAAAAAATCTAGTAGCATGCAGAGTCCAAAAGTAGCTACAAAGCCTTAAAAATAAAGAGTTCTTATTTACTGTAGGTGCTACAAAATTCCATACACCATGTTACTATGCTGAGAGGAGAGTCAGACTGCCCCCCACCCTGCCCTGCACATTACTGGCAGGCAGGGACAATCCACATGCCCTGTACCCCAGCTTCAACAGGCCAGAAGCGGCAGTATCAGCAAGCAGGCTATTGGCACAGCTGTTTCCCGGCACGCTAGCACAGCCCTGTAGTCCAGCGTCTCAGGCAGAACGTGAAGGTGGGGCAGACAGTCCCCACCGGCTTATAGTCATGGCCACAAGCACAGACTGGTCTATAAGGGGTGGGGGGGAAGGGGGTTCACGCCCCAGCTTCTTTAGCATTGAGCCCTTTGCGGGGCCTACCTGCCAGCCCAGCCAAGAACATGAGCCCCAGGGGAGAAGAGCTGGTAGGCAGCTGTCAGAGTGAAAAGGGCAGTTGTCAAAAACGTGATAAATCTGCCATTTCATCAGAACAGTCTTGCATCACTGTTTGGCATGTGAGTTACAGTTGCTGAGCAGAAAGCTGCTGAGTGAAGGACCTGCAGGAAGCCATGCTTCCTGAACACTAAAAGATCACAGAAGAGTTTACAGGCCCCACACCAGAGGAGGTTTCTGTCTCTGCAAGGCCTCCTGGCCTCTCCGTAATGCCTCAATGGCAGGAAACCTGTCTTCTGCTGGAAAATGTGAAAAAAACAAAGTTACATGACAGTTCTCCCTGGTGCTGCTGCTACATCGTTTTTTCCACTGAGGTGTGTGCATGCGTGCTTGTGCGTACGTGTGTGTGTTTACCGATATTGACTCTTAAGGAGCACTTCATTAACTCCTTATGAATCATTTGCTCTCTCCCCTAATAAGCAAGATACTATTCCTCAAACCATGAGCAAAACCTTTTAAATTCAGGCTGAATTCTCTTCAGCTCTCTAGGAAATAAGCAAAAATGCATGAAAGTGAAAACCATGATGGACCAAAGAATACATGACACAACTGGGCATGGCACAATGCTTCTAGATTCCTCTGCTATGCCACCCTCTGGGGCAGTTACCTGCAGTTTGCATGGAAAATGGAACGTGACTCAATGTGATCTAGTGACCCGTATATTTTTCAGTGTTCCTGAAGTAGGATTAAAGGAGGGGGGAACCCTGAAGGTTGCAGAAAGCAGAACAAATCATATTAATATGATGAACGACCTCATGAACATACTAGACCATAACATTTAGTTCCATGATTTAAAAAGCAGCTTGGACTGCAGAGATGCTGAGGATTAGATGGTAGAAGCTTAGATCTTGGTCAGGAAAGCAACACCCTTCAAAACTGCAACTATCTCCTCACAGATAGGAGAAAATTAAAGAGGTACAAGATTTGCCAAAAGTCACACACTACTAGGTACCAGGGCTATTTCTAACAGATTCTTTAAAGCCCTTCAATAAACAGACAACAGGTTCCATGATGGATCACCTTTGACAGAAAGAAGAGCTTCAAGTGCATCACGAGGACCAGAGTACAGGCTTACAGAGAGCCCCTTGAGGCTGGTCCAGGGCTGTGTGCTGTATGCATGTGTCCTCCTTGCCCTCCAAGATGACTTTGAGACAGAGAGAGTGACTCAGTCTGCTCAGGCTGTTAGAATAAAATGCTCCAGCCTGGAAGACACCTAACCAACAGAAATGCAGTTCTGGGAGCTCAAGGTTGGGCTCTGATGAGGACCTCCTACAGGCTGCGGGCTGCAGACTTCTCATTGCCCCTCTGTGGAAGAGGAAATGAGGGAGCTCACTTAGGTGGCTCCTAGGGGGCACCAACCCAATTCCTGAGGGCTCCATCCTCACAACCTAATCACCTGCCCACAGTCCCACCTCCTCACATCATCACCTTGGGCGCTGTGCTGTCAACAGATAAATTGGGGAAGCAGCGCCCTTAATCTGTAGTGAGAGTTACTCAACATTGCCACTTAAAAAGATGGAGGAAACCGAGGCTTAGAGCAGAATCTTCCCCAAAGGCACAGAACTGTGAGGTGGCAAAGTCAGGCTGTGCCCAGGTCACTTCTCAGTGCTGCCTGAACCTCTCCCAGTAGGTCAGCCAGTAAAAACAACTCACCACAAACACAAGGTGAGCTCCATGCTGGAAGGGCAGCCAGTTAGCACCATCTGGGTAGTTGTTATTCAGAAGAAAAAGTGCTGTGATCTTACTTGACCTTTATTATTTTTCTTCCTTACAGCAATATATTCTGCGAATTAAAGACAATCTGGCAAAACAGACATCAGAAGTGACTGAGAACTACTTATTCTAATTCCATTGTCACCCGACCCTTCTCATTAGGAGTTTGGTTCTCTGAAGAGAGTCAGGCAACACAAATGAGGTGTGCTCTGTGGAAATGACTGGCCCGCATTCCTATTGTTTCAAATGTTGTCTGCATTTACATGTTGTGAGCAAACCACTGAAGAGTGTGGACCCCTGAATGAGCTAACAAAAATCAACATTTCTGAACAAGCAAATCAAGAATCATGAATAAACCCACCTAATAGAAGAGTCTAGCTAAACAACCTCTATAATACCCCAAGGGCAAAGCAAGAGAGGGCCCTGGAGGTAGACTGTAACAAGAGAACCCCCAGGCAAAGGGGAAGTTCCAGGTTCCTACTCCACCTGCGGAGAGGTGGAGCTGGGCAGAGATGGGAAGCTAGAGAGACTGGGAGAAGGAAAGTAGATCAAGGAGACCTGGCAGTGGCACATGGGGGCAGAGAAACATGTAAAGAAGCTGTGTTTGCTTCTTGGCTTTGAACTTGTACCAGGGACTTGGGGACATGGAAGGAGACACTTCAAAGAGAATTGGGCGAGTGGTCTGTGGGGAGGCTGACCATGGCAGCCTTCACCTTGACTTTGGTCTCTTCCTTCCAGACCTGCCTAGCCCCTTCTGTCCCTTCTCTGTGGGTCCCCACAAGAAGGAGCCTTAGACTTGCTCCTTGCAGGCTTTTGGGCCTCAGTGGCCCCGTTCTGAACCAACCCTGATTGGCTGGGCATTTACCCACGAGGGGATGAGTAACTTTGAGTACTTCATGGGAAACTACTGTGTTAACTATATTCTTTCTCTTCTCTCTATCGCACTTTAATTGTATTACCATTCTTTTTCATTGAACATCTCATGCACTAGACATGTTTTTGTCTCGATGTGCCAAATGGCAGAACCTATTTTGAGCAGGCAGGTTTGGGGATTCCTGGGGTGTTTCTCACCCTGCTCTGTAACAGACTCCAACTTTGAATTCCTGCTCGAATACTTAGTAGTCAAGTAAACTTGTAGTTAAGGTTAGGTGAATTAATAATGAAACTCTTAATTAAAACAGGACCAGCCACAAACTTAATTCTCCAAAAAAAAAAAAGGCTATTCTTATTATCTGTTAGGTTCACAGGCAGCTCAGTTTTGGTTGATTAACCAGCCATCCTGTGGAATTATCAAAAGGATTTGCTTATTTTTCATTTCTGGGTCTTCATTAAATATCATATAACACAGAGAATGTTCCTTATGAGATGAAGCCTGATTCAACCCTATAAACAGCCAGGCTAAAGCTAACTTTGCAGACTTCCATGCACGACCTGTTAAAAACATGTAGCTATTTTAATTCCTTAAGCTGAATCAAATTCTACATTATAAATTCGAAATGAAACTATTGTGCAGTCTCTACTCCTCATTTAAAATTTACTGACTAGAACAGGAAAACAGGCTGGCTTTACATTTCATTAAGATGGTGATTAATGAAATCCTAAACCAAATATTTTGCATGCCTCTTGGAGATGGCAGATACTTAGTAAACAGGCTTTCAACTTAAAGACAAAGCCTGACCACTTCAATGTCTTTGAGTATAATGTGAAGAGGAAAGTAAGTGTTCAAAACTACAATAGAGCAAAAAACAAAGACAAGTTTAAAGTGATTACATATCCACTGTTACCATTAAATGCAAACAAGCAAAAAAAAGCTGTTAAGGCAATGTATCCATGTTTTTTATCTCTAAATTTAGCAACTATAAATGTATATGATTTTTACCACATGATGTTAAAAGTAGTTAGCCCCAGGAAATTTTTTTAAAAATCTGCTTTATGCTTTATGTTTTTGGTAAGAAGTATGCAGTGCTACTATAATTAGGGAAAATAAAGCTCTTTTAAATTTGGAAAAGAGAGAAACTCAAACACCAATACAATTTTTGGAATCCTTAAGTACTGTCATATGTGATAGAGATATGACATGAAACTCGTCCTTTCAGACAATCAGTATGTGATGATGGGTGGTCTGGCTACTTGGAAGAATCATGTGGAAATAACCTTGACTCAGATGGTGTCTGTGAAGTCAAACACCTGTTGAATTACCAGACTGGCACCTGTTCATTCTCCGAACTAATCACCAACTAGAGAACAGTTTGTTGGTGATATCAGGACCTCCCCAAAGGATGGGATTCCTGCCTCGTGCCAGCTAGGATCACTTTAAAATACCACTGATACAGGCAATGTCTTTCACTTATGAATTCCAACTGATTGCAAGGGAACTTTAAAGTCATAGCAACACTGGTTGCTATAGCAATTGCAACCTGATTAGATATTCTTAGCAACCAGCCACAACTCACACCCACAGAGTCCCCTTCATTTATTTCAAGAAGAATTATGTTGACATTACAGTTTCCAAAATATACAGACCTCAGTGACAGATATCTAAGGTTGTGAGGTCCAATAGAATAGTCAATAAATAATGCACCTGGGTCTTGAACATGTCTTTTAAATACATACAAAGCATATTCTACTTGGCTGGAATTAAAGGAGGATTTCATTTGGTTCTGGGAGTTCATGTAAATAATGGCAGACTCCTTGAATTTCACATTGTAGTAGCTAAAGTTGACTGCTTCTCAGATAGCAATAAAATCACATGGCTTGCAACAAAAAGCAACAATCTGACATTTTGGTTCTATGGCTTTCATCAGTCCTGGCATCCTACTTGAAAAACCACAGGCTCTACTGCCAGTAAAGGTATGGATAATTAAGAGGCAGCAGCATAAATGTGGCTTTAATATCTCACATGCTCAAACCAGATGTGATACGAGAAAGTGAATGAGTTCAATGAGCTGCTCTGAAGGCCAGGATCTGTCACATTCAGAGCAGGGTAAGATTTGAAGACTAAATTCTGGAATTATCCCCAGGCTAATCTTCGTCAGGAAGGTCAGATACACCGTCGAATCTATGAAACCTCAGAAAAGACAATGACAGTCCAGAAATTCACAAACATGACCCACGCTTGTGTAATTAAAGATGCTATTCTGTAAGCCCAGATTCTGAGTCATCCTATTTTTGTATGGAAAAGAAAGCAATTATATCCCACCCTCCTCCATAATGATTAGACTTTAGGGGCTAAAATATATAACATATATATTTTTTAAATGTATAAGTTTATATATATATACCCCACCCTCCTCCCTAATGATTAGATTTTAGAGGCTAAAATATACAATATATATATTTTTTAAAATATATAAACTTCCTTATAAATGAAGTTTCTGTTATAAATAGAGGAGAGGGGTGGGGAAAGAATAAAGGTGGGAAATGGAAGAAGCAAAGATAATGTTTTTATTGTTGTTTTCTTTAAGAATTCTAAAATTTAAGCCAAGGACATAATGTGAAATTATTTTCTGTCAGCTAATCCTTTTTAAGAGTCCATTTTTGATAAATTACTTTAAAACAGCAGATGTAAGACTCAAGTCATTTCTAGCAGCATGGATGGAGATAGAAGGGATTATCCAAAGTGAAATAAGTCAAAAGGAGAAAGACAAGTGCTCAATGACTTCAATTATATGTGGAATAAAGACAGAAAAAAAAAAAAAGAGGTGACAAAACTAAGCCAAACTCTAGAAATATAACTGCAGAATTGAGACTACTACAGAGTTGGGAATGTGAGAGTGTGAACAGAGTTCCTTTGGTCTAAGTTAAAAGACTGTGGGTGCCTTCCTGGTGGGTACATTATAATAACAACACCTGGAGGAGGGAATCCTACACTTTCAAGAGCTATGAAACCATTAGCAGTAGATGCCTTTCCAGAATGGGTGTAGGCCTTCCCGGTAGTGCAAGGAGTTAAGTTGCAGCACTAAGAAGCATCCACAGCCACTGCAGCATGAATTCTATCCCCAGACAGGGAGAGGATCCACATGGCACAGCAAACCTCTCCTGTCTCCCCGCTGTACCCCTCAGCAGTGTGTTTCAGTTCATCTGCCTGTTCTGCTCCCTTCTCTGTCTCTGGTGAATCCTCTCAGCCCCTGCACTTCTGGCCTGTACCCCATTTCTTGTGTGCATAAATAAAATCTCAAAAAAAAAAAAAATGGGCCCAAAGATTTGGAATAAGAACACTTCTTTTACACTGTAATCCTGTTGGACTATATCTTTGCAATATGTATTTAAATTGAAAATAAAAAGTAAAATTGTAAACATTTAAAAGTAAAACAGCATATCTATATCAAAATTCTGCATTTTGTACATCCCTCATATAACAATTCCATGCATCCTAAGGAAATGATGATAAATATGCACAGAATGTGCATCCCAGATCTAAATCCAAATCACAAGTAGAAATGGTCCAAAATATAAAAATGCAGCATTTGCCAAATTATTTTCTTGTCTCATGAAACAATTTACTCCACAATCCCCATCCCCATAATCTTGAATCCCAAAAAGCACAGAAGAGCAGAAGTTTATATATAACTAACTCATATGCAGCAAGGCCTGATCTGACCAGAATTCATCTGACACCAAAACCTAATTGGAAGGGCAGCTACTCATAGTTTTCCTTCTCTCACACAGCTGATTGTCCTCATGGTTTGCTAGAGAACATTACTATGTTAGCTCATGGGGGGCCGCCCAGCCACTGCTGAAAATGTTACCCAATGTGTGTCTTTATGTTTCAAAAGTTTGAAAAATTCTGAATTCCAAAATTCCGTGCCAAGAGTCTTCTATTTAAAAAGCATAGTTATTTCCATGGAGTAGAGAAAAGCAGGTTTAAAACTGTGAGCATCTGCTATTCTACCAGAAATACTGTCCCTGGATTTGCATGGCTTGTTTCCCCTCCTCCTTCAGGAGGGACTAACAAATCACCCCCTAGGGCTGGCACCACCCAGCAGGGTGGAGCTGCAGTGGCTCTCCAGCACACACGTTATCTGTCACCACCACTGCCGCTGCTCTGCTTGGGCACTGTGACCTCTCCCTGGCAGGTGCAAGCTCCAGGAAGGCAGGCGCCTTCTCCCTCTCGCTCTGAGCACCTCACGTCCACTTTTGTCAGCACACAAGCTGGACTCAGCATTTATTTCTTGAAGAAACGAACAGTTTTTGCAAATATTTTCATGTTAAAGGATGGAAAAAAAAGACTGAACATTATTACCATTTTGGTAGACATACCGGTGGTTTTTGTTCTTTGGGGCGTTCCTTATGTTGGAAATTTTGTAAGGAACATGAATTAGTTTCATAATGGAGAGAACAACTTTTAAGTGATTTATCAGTGAGCAAGTCGATTCACAGTACACCCAAAATTCTCGGGAAGCATTTACCACAAAGAGAGTAACATCTGACTGAGGTGATGATGCACGGGTGAAATGGTGGTGGGTACTCCCTGGGGTCTACAAATGATGTCAAATATAACTAATAAAAAAAAAAAAGAGTAACATCTTCCTCTGTTATCAAGAATTTCTTCAGGGGCCTCCCTAGCGGCGCAGTGGGTTCAGTAACGCACTGTGAAGCAAACTGCAGCCACGGCAGCGCGAGTTCAATCCCTGCCGCTGGCCAGCGAGGGGACCCACATGGCGTATGTAGCGGCAGCACTGGAGCAAGTTTCGGGATGGTTCTGGGCAGACGGGTCAAGGAAGGAGTCTCTGGAGCCCTTGGTGGCTTTTATGCTTTATTTAGTAGAGGTGGCTAGGTACATGGCAGGCATGGGTGCTGGGGGGCTGGGGGGCTGGCAGGCCTCCCAGCCCCCAGCGCATCTCACCCTCTCGGCTGCTTCTTTGCTGCTGCTGCTGCTGTCAGTTCTTGCAGTTCTGTCTGTTGGTGCTCGCAGTTCTCACAGTTCTGGCGTCCTCCTGACACCGCCCATTTATGCCCAGGTGCGCCCACTTGCGCATGCCCACCCTGGAATGCTCACAGCACCACAGGTGTCCATCATCAGTGGTGGGAGGGTGGAAATACCTGATCAACCTTTACCCTACAGCATAGCAGACCTGTCCTGCCTCGCCCACTGCTGCCCTCAGTAGTGTGTTTGAACTGCCTGTTCTGCTCTCCACTCTGTCTCTGGAGAATCTTCTCACCCCTTGCACCTCACCTGTACCCCAGTTCTTGTATGCATAAATAAATAAGTCTTTAAAAAAATAATTTCTTCAAATGTGGATCACTCGGGCAGTGCCCCAACAAGAAGCCAGGCAAAATAAAAATGAAGGGAAAACATCCCCCAGCACAATGTTTGCGTGACCAGGTATGAGTTATTATGCCATTTACTCTCCAGTCCAATTTCCAAACCAATGTGCTGTCATAATCTATAGTCTATGTCATACATGTAACATGTGTGTGTACATGCTCTCTCACAACAACACAGGCTTGGAATCTAAAACAAACATAACATTGGGTTCTGTAGGGTCAGAGAACTATCAGGTCTCTCCACCCTCCCACCACTGGTATAATGATGGACACCTGCGGTGCTGCGCACATGCCTGGGTGGGCATGCGCAGGTGGGCGCACCTGAGTTTGGACACGGGCTTATATGGGCGGCATCATGAGGAAGCCAGGACCAATAAACAGCAAGGGTACCAACAAGCAGTAGCAGGAGAATAGGATGCTAGCAGAGAGAAAGAGAGAGAGAGTGGCAGCTGAGAGGGTGAGATGCGCAGGGAGCTGGGAGGCCTGTCAGCCTCCTGTCCCCCCGGCACCCCTGCCTGCCATGTACCTGGCCACCTCTGACAATAAAAAGTATAAAAGCCACCGAGGGCTCCAAGACTCCTTCCTTTACGCCACCCCCCCCCACCATCTGCTAAGAACCATCCAGAACTTGCTCTGTGCCCTTCCTGGCACTACAGGTTCATTCTAAAGCGATGATGGGAACTAGAAGCACATAATTCATGAGGATAAGATATCTCTTCAATGCACAAGTATCACACTGAGGTACTGGGGCTTACCTGGCAAGGACACCAGCAAACGCTGACCGTTCCAATCCTGGACGCCTCCTCAGCAGCGTCTAGCTATGAGCATGAGAACCGGCTCTGACCCAGCTGCAGCCTTGAGAACTGCAGGGGTCTAGAACCCAAAAAGCCTGCTGGGAACATTTACATGGAACATTCCCCCATGTAGGGTAAATGAAAAGTTATCAGACTTTTCCGCCCTCCCGCCATTGGTGTGATGATGGACACCTGAGGTCCTGTCTACAGGCCTGAGTGGGCATGCGCAAGTGAGTGTACCTGGGCTGAGACACAGGGCATATAAGGGCAGTGTCACGAGGACACCAGCAGCGAGAAGAAGGGAGAGTAGAGAGTAAGCAGAGAGATAGGCAGAAGAAGCAGCAGCAGTAGAAGCAGCCCAGAGAGTGAAGATGCGCAGAGGGGCCAGGAGGCCTACCGCCCTCCTGGTCCCCGCCTCACCGGCACCGCTGCCTGCTGTGTACTTGGTTGCCTCTGATAATAAAGACCTAAAAAAGCCACCAAGAGCTCCAGGACTCCTCCTTGACTGTCTGCTCAGAATCATCGAGAACTTACCCAGTGCTCCTGCTGGCACCACACCCCGTATGTTTTTCTTCACCCTTCAGATGTGTTTTCAAGTGAACTACCTGGAAACTTCCTGATGCTTGCAGACTTTTGCACCTTGTTACACTTATTGCATGTTTTAGATGAACAATTGGCCCTATGGATTTAAGTTCAGGGGAGCGCCAACTAAATAAATATCTAAAGACTCAAGAAACATGCTGAACACAACACTTGAAAATAATGAATACACATTTAAAGCAGTTTCAAATTATTTTAGACATGCTGTGGTTTCCAAAATACATTTAAACCACTGCATAGCATGGACCGGCCGTCATTTTGACAATCTACTTAATGCTTCACCCATCTCACTGAGTTGCGCTCTAGCAGTTCCAAAAACAAAAAAGAAAAAGCAAACCACTGACCACAACTGTGTTCTCCTGTAACTGCATGTCTTCATATTTATCACGGAAAATCTTTACTTCAGTCCAGATAGGGGAACATGAGGGTTTCTGTGGGCAGGTGTGCTGTATTGTCATTTAAAACAAGCAGCACAGGACAAAATTGAATCCTTTCTCTGGGGCCCCTTAAGTGAGGCAGCTGAACACCAGCAGCTGCCAGGAGGGTTTTTGTTGTTGTTTTTTGTCTTTATTTCCCAGTTCACCGTCTTTGTTGTCCTGGTCACTGAGCCCTTCCCCCAGTGAACAGGCCGAGTCGGGGCAGCTGGACCCAACGGCTTGTGTTCATCGCCTCAATGGGGAAGACAATCAGAGCAGGTTTCCAAGAGCGTGCAAGACCAGCCCGCTTACTTTAAGTAATCGGTGTCTGGGATACTAGTTGATACGATTACCCCAATGGTGATGCAAATGGAAAATGCCCATGTGACTCAATGATTTTTTTCCCTCATGTTCTCCAATTAGTATTTGGAAACATTTATGTTTCACTTTTCTGGAGTAAAAACGTCCACTCCTTTTCAAATCAAATATTAAAATATCAAACATCAAAGGTTTAGGGAACCCTTGCTTTATAAGAAGCATAGATTTTTAAACGTAATTTTTTTTCATTTTTTTATTAAAATATTTTAAAATTTACATATACTTGCCATTAATTGTAATCCCCATGTATTTTTTTAAAAAACTTATTTCTTTATGCTCACAAGAGCTGGGGTACAGGCCAGAGTCTCAGGAGGTGAGAGGAGTCACCAGAGACAGAGCGGGGAGCAGAACAGGCAGACTGACTGAAACACACTGCTTAGGGGAGCAGCGGGTGAGGCAGGAGAGGTCTGCTGCACCATGTGGGTCCCCTCCCTGGCCGGGATCGAGCTCACACTGCTGTGCCGCGGATGTTTCACAGTGCAGCGCTCAACCCGCTGCACCACCAGGGAGGCCCTGCATGGATTTTTTTAATGCCCTATTCTATTTTCAAAACTTAAGCCTATAAGTGGCTTAAAATCAAAGGTCATAAATATTCTTTCCAGAATGAGAATTAAATGTCCTATCTATAAACTCCAGTCCTAACTAAAACTAAAGTAACCAAGTCCACTGGCATATTAGAACTAAATTCTGAGGCTACACTTATAAAAGCAAATAGGAAAAGCTGGAGAAGAATTTTCCCTAACTACAAATACACAACTTATGAACAATAAATTCTACTTCACTGTCTTTAAAAGTTAAGGAGACATAATATACAAGGCTTTTTGTAGGGGTTACAATCTCAATTGAGAAATTCTCAAATTATATCTGGCTTTATTTTCATGAAAAGTCCATGAATTTAGTTCAAAGGAAAAAATGAGAGTTCCCAGAACAGTAAAGCTTCCTAAGTGAACGATGCCAGTATGATAGTCAGTGTAAAACAGGAATTAAAGTAAAACCTTACAAGATGCTGTCTCTGCAAAGAAAATGTTGTTCTTACAACTGGCAGGTTTCAGAGGTGAACAGAACGGTGAACTCATTAACCTGGATTGACATTTACTACAGAAACAGCAGCTTGCAATCCCTGCAATTCTACATGTTCAGCATCTAATGCCAATTTACTACCAATTTTGTTTTATATTTATTTTGCAATTCACTCAAGTACTAGTCTTCATTTTAGTAAGGCTGGTGTTTGTACAAGATCGTCTTGTTTATTCGCTTTCATCTTGTTGGCTTCAGTTCTTAATTCTCACTGCTATACTTCATAGTACAAACCCCCTCGGCATCAATAAATTCAATGTGTATAGTCTCTGGTTAGCAACCCATGTCATTAATTAAATGTGATGGGATTCTACATACTATTTTCTCATATCAAAGCCTTTCAAAGCTCTTTGAGCAATAATTTTCTTCAAAAATGGGGGGAGTGAAACATTCTCAATGAAGCATATGAGAAAAAAATACATATCCATATGCTTAGGCACACTGGTACTCTAAGTAGCCTATAATGGACAATTAATTATACACAGTTTATGAATTATTGGGGTGCAGGGGTGGAATCTCTAACAATTCCAGGTTCTTACCTGCTAAGGGTAAATATTTGGGGGTTCCTGTGGAGAAGCAGGAGGACAACAAGGAGCAAGGAGCCATATATGTGAGAAGCCCCAGACGTCAAGTCAAAGGTCAAAATACTTATATTAACTGCAGCACCAATCAGGTAATTCTATGCATTACCTTTTTCCAGTTTTCTTATAAGTTAAAATAAGTGATCATCTGATCAAACTATGTAAATAGGTGTTTCTGGTAAAAGTAACAGTTGGTATAAAACAAATGTTGCTATATCAATATTTAGACCACTTATTCCCCCCCCGGAATGTATAGATTTTTTAAAAAGAGTTATATATTTATGTACAAGAGCTGGGGTATAGGCCAGAGTCGAGGGAGGTGAGAGGATTCACCAGAGACAGAGTGGGGAGCAGAAGAGGCAGATCCACTGAAACACACTGCTGAGGGGAGCAGCAGGCAAGGCAGGAGAGGTCTGCTGCGCCATGTAGGTCACCTTCCTGGCCGGGGCTCGAACTCACACTGCTGTGCCGCGGATGCTTCACAGAGCAGCGCTCAACCCACTGGGCAAACAGGGAGGCCCTGGAACATATAGAATTTAACTCAACTTTTGTGGAATGAATGAGCAGCTACAACATTGCTCCCTTAAATGGTGCTTACAGCTATTAAAAATCAATTTCCTGGGAAAGACTTATAAACTAGAATCACTGACATAAGAGGGATAATGTGGCAATTAATCATTTTACCTAGATGGAAATTTATATGACTAAAATGTCAACTTGGAACCAGAAAAGTGGTTATGAAGTTTATGTAACTAAAGATTTATTTCTCACCAGGGAAGCCCCAGCAGCAATTTTTAAAGTGTGAGATTTCTACGTTTTAAAAACAAGTTTATTTTTTAATTTTACTTTATATTTTAAAATAGGAAGCTCATGAACACAGTCCCAGATATGTCTGTGAATTAAATCCCTAACATGTAGAACTGCTGGGTTAAAGGGCGTGTTTATGTGTAATTTGATAGTTATTACCAATTGTCCTTTGTAACTGGTTTACTTGTTTATACTCCTACGATAATTTTTTTTTTTCCCTTTGCAGAGATTCAAGTGCAGGGGGTGAGAAGATTCACCAGAGACAGAGTGGGCAGCAGAACAGGTGGATCTACTGAAACACACTGCTGAGGGGAGCAGCCAGCAAGGCAGGAGAGGTCTGCCACACCCTGTAGGTCACCTCCCTCGCTGGGGATCAAACTCAGGCCATAGTGGTGATAGTGCTGAGACTTAACCTCTAGGCCACCTACCAATAATCTTTAAGAAGGTTGTCCCTCCACAATGTTTTCATATTTGCTAATCTGAAAGATGATAAATGATATCTCAGTGTGTTTCAGCGAGTGCTAGTCTTATGAGTTAACAGGTTTCTTTTCAAATGCTTAAGAGATAGATTTCCTTTTCTGTTAATGATCTCTTCATTTATTTGAAATATTTTTTATTAGTTCTCTGGTCAATTTTCTTACTTCCATGGGAAAGCCCATAATATATTAGGTAAACTACCTGTATATGTTATACAAACTGCAAATATTTCCCCTGATTTGGAAATTAATTCTTAAATTTATTTAGTCATCTTTATTTACAGTGTTGACTTTATCAATTTTCTTATGACTTACAGTCTTTATATAATAGTTAGAAAGCATTTCTCTCCTCAAATTCAAAAAAAATGATTCCCTCCTACCACTTATTGAAGTTCTTCTTTTATTCATTTATATTTCATATTTAAATTCTTAATTCAGTGCCATTTGTTGTGGCATATAAGGTTAATTTTTCAAGATTGATGAGTAGTCCCTAGAGCAATTATTGGTTACTACAAATCTGAAATACCACCTTAATCATATATTCAGCCCTCGTACATCTCCCAGTCTACTTCTGGACCTTCTGTTCTCTGTCACTGATCTGTGTCTTTAAATATTCCTATACTACATTCTACATTTTACACTTTTACAATATATTAAAATATGTAATGCTTTAAATATTACAGTATTTAAAATATCCAGGCTAATCCTTTTTACCCCCACACATTATTCTTCTTTCCATCATTTTTGGTCAACTTTTAATTATTTTCATTTGAATGTTGATTTAGTTTACCTAGCTCAATAAAAGGGGGAAAATCAGTAGTATTATTCTGAGGATTATGTGAAATGTAGAGGTTAATTTAGGAAAAATGTGTTTTTCCTACATGGAAACACAGGTGCCTTTTCATTTGTTCATGTCATCATTTTGAGACCTTGGGATTGTATCTAAAATTATTTCTTAAAACTTGCACATTTCTTGTTTTGTTTATTCACAGGTCAACTGCAAGATAAGCCCTCTAAACTCAGTGTATAAACTGCAATCTTAAAGCACACAGGTTACTAAAAGTGCTAAAAGTAAATTGATAGGTGTCAAAAAGCCTGTGACAGATTGCCCAGGAGTGGACAAGAGAGGGGACTGCATAGAAGAGTGTCACCCAAAGAACCAACAGGTGTCTCCACTAAATGAAGGGAGGCGGCCCATAAGGTGGATGGAAGATCTTGTAATGAGCCATAGGGACCAAGAGTGAGAGGTACCTTTATGAACCAGAAATGGTCCCCAGAGCAAATCTGTGAGCCCCTGGGATGGAATGATGAGACGGAGCTGAAAAGGTGGGTAAGGGCCCCATCACTAGTGAAACTTATGTCCTGCCAAGGGGTTTGATTTTAATAGAGAGTGAAGGGTTATAAATAAAGTGCAAAGCACCCTGAAAGGGTTAGACTGGACTTTGGAGAGACAGGAAGCTATTTTAGTCTTTAAGATAGGAAATGACAAAGTCTGCACTATGAGATCAAGAAAGGGAGGAAAGAGAAGCTGAGAAGGTAAAATATCGAGGACTTGTAAGGGCCGGAAGATGGAAAGTAACAAGGACGATTCCACTTTCTGGTTGAGTGTGTGCTTTGCCAAGACTGGAATGAGAACACTAGCAAGGTTAGACTTTCACAGGGTATTCCACCGACCATCACAGCCAAGGAATAGGTAGGGTGGTGGTGTGGCCATGATTCACCCCAAGAGACGAGTGTCAGCTGGGAGTCAGGAGACACCTCACAGCACAAACCTAGGAACCCTCAAACTTAAAGCGTAAGGTGGAGGAAGAGGGTCCTTCCATAGAACTGCAAATGCCTGCACATAGGGGATGCCAGATCCAGTGCAGGCGCAAATTCATGCACAACGGACACTCACTATGATCAAAGGTAAAATCAGATAAGAATACGGTATATCTAAGCAGAAATATGGGGACATTTGGAGTGTTTTAGCTTTTTTAGGGGGCAGGAGGAGGCTTAGTAAAATATTTACTAATCTGACCCATTCCCAGAATATGCAGAACATTAGCCATTCAATAGTAGTCTCTTCTGGTAGTTCTGAACCATAAATCATGTTTTTCCCCCCCTTTATGCCAAAAGTATTTTCTTATTAGTCAATTAGAAAGGTTCACATTATTTTGAAGGTTAAACAAACAAGGAAAATACAACTGTATGGAAGAAAACATTCAACATTCACCTCATATGTTCGCCATCTTGGACATAAGCTCGAAAGTCTGTTGACTTATCCCTGCATCTTTTACAAATGCTTAGAAAAACGACAAGTAACTAGTCAATCTCTGGTTAATTCTTCTTCACAGAGATGAGGGTTTGGGTCATGAGGTGGAGGGCAGTAAGTGGACAATCGTACTTCACTATTCAATCATGAAGATCTACAGGAGCCATGAAGAACTCTCTGCAGCTGAGTTCATTTGATGGCATTTGATCTGAACCCCACATATACTCCCCAGAAGCCATGTGCACAGATCTACTACTGATTTGTTCAAAACACAACTCTTGTTAGCTGCCCTTTTTGACTTCCCTCCATGCATCCTCTCAAGGATTTTCTCTTGTCATTCCATACCCCTGACTCACATACTGAGTTGTCTTCTTCCATGAACACATCAACTTAGTATCGGGAGGAAAACACTAGACAGGGGATTAAGAAATCTAAACTTTACTCCCAATTGCCACAACTTCATTATATGTTATTGATAAGTCCCTGAATCTGTCTACACTTCAGTCATCTTAAGATCTTTCAGCCATCACATCCCCAAATTAATTTTGCTACAATATCTGCCAAGAAAACTCAGAAAGAATTCCAGGAAGTTTAAATAAAATTAAAATCCAAAGCACAAGAAGAAAAAAACTTTGTAACTATCTGGTCATCATTTCACAATATGTATCGACTATATTTTGAATATATTGCAATATATAGTCAAGATACACATATTATATAGAATCATGTTGTACACCTGCAATCAGTAATGCATGTCAACTACATCATCACTTTTTAATGCAAATAAAAGGCGTAATGTACACACATGTAGCACTTTGCACTATGTAGGTTATAGGAGTTTATGCACGTATATATTTTACATATAAAAGTATGGTGACAAGGCTAGTGCTGCTAAATTTATAGTCATTTCTCTGTTTTCTCCTTTTTTGATCTGCAATTAAAATACACAGAAAAAGGAAAATACAAAAAAGTTTTCCCCAACTTAATTTAGAAGTGCAAACCTATTCCGCAAGATGAAAATTGGGTACTTTTGCATTTTAAACAGGTGCTGAGAATCAGACACGTTTGGCCAGTTATGTGCACTGTGTGCTTATGTTAAAGATTCAATATTCAGTGACATATGAGAGATTCTGAGAAATCTGGCAGCTTAGAAAGCTATTCAATTTTATTTAACACACAATTTCCAAAATCTATTTAACCATGACATTCTCATTTTTTTTTTAACCAGCCACCTATTAATATCTCACGAACCTCTGGTGTGAGGCATAACACAATTTGGGAAAAGCTGATCACCAAAACTGATTTTTTAAACAGACAGCAGTTGCCATAAAATAAAGGGCACCCACACTTGCTGATGAAGCGCCTTCCTCAATCGTGAACATTTCAACCTAAAAGTCACCCTGGAAAGCACTGGCAACTGCCTGGCCACTAGGCTGCCATGCCTGAGATTGAGTGGGCAGCGGAGGACACTTCTGGCACACGGTACAAAGTATTACAGTTGTTAAAGACTATCACTCACTTGGGGCCCAAGACGTCTACTGAACAGTACCCTCAGGGCCCAGTGAAGGGGAAATTGCACCTAGGAGAAGGCAGGCATAAATGACTTCTGCTTGAAAGGGTCCATTTGCCTTTGGCAAAACAGCCAGATGTACCCTGAAAATGGCAAGTATTTATTACCTCTGGATAATGTAAAATTTATGGAAAATTCACAGTATGCCAGACTCTATAAAAATTGTCATCTCAACGTTTTATCGGTCCAGTAGCTTTTGAGAACAAAACATGAGGACTCAAGGCCTTCCCAGTTAGAACCCCCGACGCTTAAGGGGCCCGTGGTGCGGGTCACAACTTCCCACGTGGTGCGTACTACAAAGTAGCCAATGGCACCAAAGAGTTTTTTTGAAAACTGATCCCACAAGGAGAAAATAATGGCCTCAATATTTGTTCGCACACATACTGTGAGCAAAGAGCAAAATGCCGCATTGTCCAAAAACAAGGTGTTCTATCGAGTATCTTTAGTCTCTGTCTACAAAGGAGCTCCAGGAGGGAAAATCTCAGCGATTGGATGGAGGCCTCACCTCTGTATCTGCAGAGCTGGCAGGTGTGTGTGTGTGTGATGTGTGAAACATATTTTATATCTACGGATTCCTGGGCCAGCAGAAGGGAATGTGTAGATTTGATCTGCCAGAAACTACACAAAGCAAGGGTGTATGTGCAGTTTGAAAATCTTTACATATTCTTTTTTAAAAAAAAAATATTCATTTATTCATACAAGAACTGGGGTGCAGGCCAGAGGTACGGAAAGTGAGAGGGTTCACCAGAGACAGACAGGGGAGCAGAACAGAAGGATCCACTGAAATACAGTGCTGAGAGGAGCAGCAGGCAAGGCAGGAGAGGTCTGCTGCGCCATGTGGGTCAGTTCCCTGGCTGGAGATTGAATTCCTGCAGCAGTGGCTTGAGATAGCTTGATAGCAGTGAGACTTTAACATATAACCACCAGGAAGGCCCCACATATTCTTATCACAGGAAAATAAACATTATCTTGGCTAGTGAAGACAGGCCAGACTGTGCAAAAGCACTAGGAAAGAACACTAAAATTATGTGGATTAAAATGAATGAAGTATTATGAAAGCCAAGCAAATGGTGCATCGAAGGAACTATTCCGACTGCATTCTCTAAGTGGAGCAGCTTCTCTGTATAAAAGGAGTGTGTGTGTTTTCCTTTTTGAACAGAGCCTTATTGAGGTATAACTACAGTATGATCACCCACATACCTTAAAGTGTAAAATTTGCTGTTATTTTTAAAATTTTTTTATCTATTTTATTTATTTTCTGTAGAACTGGGGTACAGGCCAGAGTCACAGAAGGTGAGAGGACACACCAGAGACAGAGTGGGGAGCAGAAGAGGAGATCTACTGAAACACACTGCTGAGGGGAGCAGTGGGCAAGGCAGGAGAGGTCTGCTGAACCATGTGGGTCCCCTCCCTGGCCGGATGGAACTCGCACTGCAGTGCAGCAGATGCTTCACAATGCAGCGCTCAACCCCTCAGCGTCATCAGGGAGGCCCTGGCAGGTATTTTTATTCACACGTTCACGGTCCATTCAGTTCCAAGCCTCAGTTTACAAGCAAAGAATCCGATGTTCCAAACTGTCAAATGGAAATAAGTTGTGGGTGTGGGCGAGCTAAGGAAGGCATCTGCGGAGAGAACGCAAGCCCCATACATCAGGACCTCGTGGTCCCGACTGAGCGCCCAGCTCCCAGAGCCGCACGCCAGCGTGGAAGGAACGCAAAGGGGTCAGGGTGAGGCGAGCTGTATGTCAGGAGCTAGAGGCAAGGAACTGGCTGATGGCGCTGGGCAGCACAGGCAGGTGCCAATGCCCCCCGCAGGCTGCCAGGCTAGGCGCTGAAAGCCTTAGAACCTGGAGCTCAGACTGAAGCCGCTGTCCACAGGAAGATCCCTGTCCTTCCTGCAGAACTCAGTTCTGTTTTCAAAGCCTTTCAACAGATTCAGGCCCACCCTAATGAGGGCAGGAAAATCCCCCATGCTTGAAAGTCAGGTGATGGACTTTCATCACATCCACAAAATACTTTCAGAGCAACGCCAAGATCAGGCTTCACTGACTGACTGGAGGCACCAGCCGAGCCTGGGGCAACCTAGAGACGCCCACCCCACTGGCCAGGTGTGGGCGGGAGGTGGCGGGAGGCAGGTGCCCTGTGCTGGGCTCTGGGTGAAGGTGCACACACAGGAGCAACGAGTCCTTCCCTTCTCTCCACGATTCATGCCCACCCCCAGCTGGTGTCCCCTTGATGATGTGCCTGTCATTTGAGAGCATGAAACGCTGATCTGCGTGGGTGACTTAGAGACAGTAAATAGGCATCTCTCTCCCAGAACAGACCAAGCATGGATATATCATCCTTAGATTCACCGAGACCGTATTAGAAACTCCCTCTTGCAAGCATGCCAGACATCAGAGACATAGAAGTTCTTGGGTGCAATGAAAGAATAGTTACTCAGAGAGGGGTGTGGTCCAACATCTGACAGAGGAACTTTACTATGAGTGAGAGATCTGAACCACGCCAGCTTCTTATGGCCACAAAGCTACGATCCAGACTCAATACCTATATTATTTTAGAAAATCATTAATTTGGTTTGCTTGACAATATCTATTGAGCCATGGAATTAAATGTTAACTTACAATTCCATCTTGGAAGAACACACTCATTAACTATCCCAAATTAAAAAAAAAAAATTGTGGAGCCTCCCTGGTGGCGCAATGGGTTAAGCAACACACTATGAAGCAAAACACAGCCACTGTAGCACGAGTTCGATACCTGCCTCCAGCCAGGGAGGGGACCCACTTGGCACGGCAGACCTCTCCTGCATCACCTGCTGCTCCCCTAAACAGTGTGTTGCAGTCCGTCTGCCTGTTCTGCTCCCCGCTCTGTCTCTGGTGAGTCCTCTCACCTCCCTGGTCTCTGGCCTGCACCCCAGCTCTTGTATGCATAAATAAATAAATCTTAAAAAAAAAATTGTGTGTATATGCACATACACATATGCACTTATTTATATTAACTGGTTTCAAAACATTTATTACTTTCACAGACTAGGCAGACTATTAAATACCATCTATTACTATTAAGCCACCAAATCCCCTGATTTCCCACCGGTCTTTTTTAAACTGTACCCTTTCCAGGAGGTCTGGGATTAGCATAGCACAGACTAGGCTGCAGGACATTTTCTGAAACAACTTGTTTCAAATTTTCCCACTGTGTTGTTTCTTAACATCTGATAATCCAGAGAGTTAGCTGGTGAAAGTATAATAAGAACATACTGTATAAGGCTGCCGAGCTTTTCAAAGGCACCAGGGCTTATTTCTATCCCCAGAATAATTAGCTACAATAAATATAAAACACCAACACAAATAGAAGGAAATTTGGTAAGTAAATATTATGGCTAAGAGGAACCAATGAATCAGAAGGACCACATGCTTCTTCATATGTTTATGTCTGCAAACTTGATTTTCATCAATATTATAACATAAATTGTCCTATTAAAGTTATTTATAATGACTTTCTGCTATGCTATTAAGTAAGAATGTTTAACCTGGGAAACTGATAGTGAATTTGTATCTCAGGTTTCTCATTTAAAATAAGGTATTGGGGCCTCCCTGGTGGTGCAGCGGGTTGAGCACTGCACTGTGAAGCATCCACGGCACAGCAGCACAAGTCCAATCCCCAGCCAGGCAGGGGACCCACATGGTGCAGCAGACCTCTCCTGCATCACCCGCTGCTCCCTTCAGCAGCATATTTCAGTTGATCTACCTGTTCTGCTCCCTAATCTGTCTCTGGTGACTCCTCTCACCTCCTGAGACTCTGGCCTGTACCCCAGCTCTTGTGTGCATAAATAGATAAATCTTTAAAAAAAAATTACAAACATCTGTTGAGACACTAAATTTTCACAATAAAAGTAGCAAGCAAGCCAAGGGCTTTCTCTGATTTTTGTAATGCTATAATCCAGCTACTGAAATAGTGCCTAGCACCTAATAGATGCTCAATAAATACTAATGACTGAATTTACCTACTTTGAGTATGCTTGCTAGAACAATTTCCAAATGATTTATTTTTCCATGTAGCAGTCACGTATATGTATCTGTTTTTCCACTACAAGTGTAAACCACTGATTATTTTCATTAGGGCACTGAAGGAATGGCGGGACATAACGTCATCCTGATTTGCGCACAGTTCCTCTGCCATCACAGAAGCACTGCCCTGGCTTCTGCACTGTCTCGCATTTCTACATCTGATGCTGCTGAATATGGAGCTGGAAATAACTATAACAATATGGAGTTGGAAATTCCTATTTTTGTACACACTGTGCCCTGAAAAAAAAATGCTTAAAAATTCACTATCTGAAAGTTGGGCAATAGGTCTAATATTTATTGTTGTTCCTTCGGAAATCAAGCCTGAAAAACAATACCTAAAAACAAGTTCTTTCCAGTACTGCATTCTGTACCAGAACAGGCCCAAACAATCGCTGCTGCTGGGCAATGATTTTCCAAGGAGTCTAGGAATTGCTGACCCAGAAGCCCAGGGTCATCTCTGCTGCATTCACTGAGGCTCACCCTTCCCCAACAGCTACACCTTCCAACAGAGGCAGGTCAGAAAAATGAGCCTCTAACCTGAACCTGGTGGGTACTTGAGTGAAAGATGAATGGCTAATGTGTATCTCCTGCCCCACCAACTAGGAGAGGTGAGCTTAGAGAGCATCTCCAGATCCCACATCTACCTGCTTAGAACTGTGAGCTGCATCAGCCTGAGGATGCTACATTGGCCTGAGGATGCTGCATTGGCCTGAGGATGCTGCTGCTTCGGCCTGGGAATGCTGCGCCAGTAACACAGTAAGCCACAGGGAATTCTAATTTTTTTTTTAAGATTTATTTTTATTTATGCATACAAGAGCTGGGGTATAGGCCAGAGTCGTGGGAGGTGAGAGGATTCACCAGGACAGAGTGGGGAGCAGAACAGGCAGATCAACTGAAATACACTGCTGAGGGCAGCAGCAGGCAAGGTAGGAGAGGTCTGCTGTGTCATGTGGGTCTCCTCCCTGGCCGGGGATCGAACTCACACTGCTATGCCACGGATGCTTCACAGTGCTGCGCTCAACCCCCTGTGCTACCAGGGAGGCCCCTGCACTGAATTCTAGTCTCTCACAGACAGGATGGAAGGATGCACGAGGCCCACGCAAGATCACACAGGCATCAGGCAGCTGATCTGGGAAAAACTGAGCTTGTGGTGTGAGGGGATGTCTACCTCATTCACACATCAACTGAAATCTGAACAGAGGAGGCCGAACCCCACCGGGTGTGTCTGCCAGCACTGCTCACGCCCAACTGCTGCTTGTATCCACGACCCATGGCACTATTATTCTCAAAATTTCTTCCCACTTGGTATTTCACAGAGCTGGAATACTGGAAGTGCTTGACAGTGAAACAGCTCCAAAGCTAGCACTCTGTCACTGCCTTCTGTCACCGACTAAGATAACTGTGGCAGCCACACAATCTACAGGGCGTCTTGGACGTGGTGAAGATTTTCTGAGCTGAATGTTACCAGGAAGATTCTTCCTGGGAGTCAAAACCCATTTCTTCCTCTGACAGCAGTATAAATATAAATAAAGGCACTGAATTAAGTCAACCCGAGAAACTGAACTCCATGCCCACGGGGTCTGCGATGCCTTTTCCAGGTTTTGGCAAAGGCCACCAGAGCCTCACCCCCTCTTCCAGAGCTGACTCCCCAGGGGAGCACCTGCCCATCCTGAGCTGTTTCCCAACCCTCACCTAAGGGGTCTGTAGCCTCCTGCTTTTAGTGCCAACTGAATTGTGCTCAGGCTCTCATAATATGGATTCCCTCACTAAATCACAGAGTAATTATATTAAAAAAAAAAAAAAAAAAAACAAAACCCCAGCCCTCCCTGGGCCACAGGAATTAAAGTCTCAGTTCTAGCAAGCTATCACCAGCCACTACGGCCTGAGTTTGATCCCCAGCAGGGGAGTTGACCCACACGGCTCAGCAGACCTCTCCTGCCTCGCCCACTGCTCCCCTCAGCAGTGCACTTCAGTCAGTCTGCCTGTTCTGCTCCCCGCTCTGTCTCTGGTGAGTCCTCTCACCCACACACACACACCTCTGGCCTATCCCCCAGTTCTTTTATGCATAAGTGAATAAATCTTTTTAAAAAAACAAAAAACAACCACTTCTTCTAGACTGTATTCCTTCTTCCACTATAGACAGCTCCCTGACTGGAATAACTTACTGGAAACCCCTCTGCTGACACTCTTTCTGGTTTCTTACAATTTATTTGCCTGTTTTATGGTCACGTAGTAATCAAAATCTGGTTCACACAGAACCAGAATTTTAAGCACTTCAGACTCTCTTAGTCTCTATTTTTTATAGGTAAAACTTTCGTGTTTTAAATCATAAAATGCATTTGAATGATATAGACAGGCACAAGTTCCTCAACTAGAGAAAAAATGGCTGCTAGACACATAGAATCTCTACATTCTATAAATATATGGCACAGCTTAACTATAAAAGAAATTAGAGTGCTAAATTGACAATGTTTGGCTCTTTGAAGCCTCCTATTCTATTAACTAGACCAGGGTCTATCTCTTTAACCATTGCTGATGGCCGCTGAATGTCCAGTTCCAAACGCCACCCTCAAGGAGCGCTGCGAGCCCAATTAGAATGTCCACCAGACAACCGGGTAATGACACCCCAGGTGGACGTCCACGTCACTGAAGGGATGTATAGAAGCTGCCGACTTCGGAATTAACAAGAATCCAAATAGGTCCCCACAGAGCAGCTCATGTCCTCATACATCTTTTTTTTTTTTCATATTTCTAATCTCATTTTTTTTTATTTCTTTTGATACAGTATACTCAAGGAGAATATAATTGAACTGACTTCACAGTTTTTTTCCTGAGATTTTTTTTATAATTGTTTTTCTCATATTTTATTTTTTTAATTTAATTATATTTGACATCATTTGTATTCCTCAGGGAGTTCCCACCACCATTCTGCCCATGCACCATCACCTCAGTCCCTTGTGCACTTTCTGCCCTCATCCCCGTCTTTGTCCTCCCTTCCTTCCCCTCCCCACCATGGTCCCTTTGGTTTATCTTTGACTTTTTGGTCTTGTTGAGTTTTTGTTTGCTTTTGGTTATAACTGCCCATTTCCTTGAGCTTACTCTTCTTTTTTTTTAGTTGTTGCTCCTTCACATTCCTCCCAAAAGTGAAGCCATCTGATATTTTTCTCTTGCCATCTGACTTGTTTCACTGAGTATAATTCCTTCTGGCTCCATCTATGTTCCTATAAATGGCCATAGTTTGTCATTTTCGATTGCTGAATAGTATTCCATTGTGTATGTGTACCACATCTTCTTGATCCAGGCATCTACTTTTGGGCATTTGGGTTGTTTCCAGGTCTTACCAATTACAAATAGTGCTGCAATAAACATAGGAGTACAGGTACTCTTTTGGATCGGTGTTTTTGTGTCCTTTGGGTAGATTCCTAGGAGTGGGCTTGCCAGATCATATTTCCAGTTCCATTTCTAGTAGACTGAGGAACCTCCATAGTGTCCTCATACATCTTAAGCTGAAAACTTATTTACAAAGACGGGGTGCGAATGATCCTCCAGCACAGCTCGGGTCTCTTGCTGGTGAAATCATGAGACAGATGCAGAAGGAAAGCACGTTGGCATGAGCCAGCCTCCCGCAGAAGCCTTTCTGTGCTCACTGCCTGCTTCCCACCCTTACAAAATGACTTGAGAGAAGTGGGCTCTGAGTAGCATTCACAGAACAGTGGCACAGTGGGTCCTGTGGGGTCTTGATTGGAATGCTAATCTCTCACCTGTCTCAGAGCGGAAGCTGACAAGTTTGCTGACACCCTCAAGTGACAAATACCCGGTTCTGTCTCTGCTGGAGCAGTGAAGGCATAGAGCAGTGTTTCAAAAGTGACACTTTGATGGAGGCCTTAGACCATTTAGTGCACAAGTTAGAAATATAAATACTTCTATTTTCACATCAGCAGATGTGGGCGGGAGCCCAGATTCAAAGGTTTGTGTTGTCATTGTTTAAAAAGCTGGTTGTGGGCCCTCCCTGGTGACACAGTGGGTTAAGCAATGCACTGTGAAGCAAACCACAGCCACTGCAGCACGAGTTCTATCCCTGCCACCAGCCAGGGAGGGAACCCACATGGCGTGGCAGACCTCTCCTGCCTCGCCCGCTGCTCCCCTCAGCAGTGTGTTTCAGTCAGTCTGCCTGTTCTGCTCCCCACTCTGTCGCTGGTGGATTCTCTCACCCCCTGCACTTCTGGCCTGTACCCAAGATCTTGTATGCATAAATAAATAAAAATCTTTAAAAAAATAAAAAATTAAAAAGCTGGTTGTAAGCAAGTTAGATCTATGACTATGCACTAAGCACTGATTTCTGTGTCTGTGGTAGTTGAGCTGTTTCATAATAAGATGTTGGACAAGGTAGAGGGGAAGGGACCTGCAGGAAGGAGGCTGTTTGCTAAGCCCAGGTGCATGTGTGACTTGGGACCCACAGTACACACTGGTCATGAAATTGAGCAGCCTAAAGCCCAACAGTCTGGCTGTTCTCCCAGGGGTGGGGTGTGTGAATGTCACAGAGCATCTCCATGAAAAGGGGAGGCACCGGGTTCCCAGCCCCACTTCATAGGGGGTGGAGTTGAGTGGCCATGTGAAGCTACACAGCACGAAGAAAGGTGGGTTCTGGGGAGGCATGTGGAGAGGAAGGTCTCACTCTCTTCTCATCTTTGCACCAGGGACTTAGGGGACATGGAAGGAGACACATGGAAGAGAGACATGTGGAGGCTGACAGTGGCAGCCGTTATCTCGATTTGTACTTTGATCTTGCTCCTTTCATCCCAGGTTGGCCTGGTCCCTCCCATTTTTTTTTCCTTAAAGATTTATTTATGCATACAAGAGTTGGGGCATAGGCTAAAGGCGCGGGAGATGAGAGGAGTCGCCAGAAACATGTCAGGGAGCAGAACAGGCAGATCGACTGAAGTACACTGCTGAGGGGAGCAGCAGGCGAGGAGAGGTCTGCTGTGTCATGCGGTCCCCTCCCTGGCTAGGGATGGAACTCGCGCTGCAGTTCTGCAGATGCTTCACCGTGTGGTGCTCAACTCGCTGTGCCACCAGTGGGGCTCCATGGCTTGGCCCCTTTGAAAGCTGCTTTTAAGCAGTATAAAATCAAATTATCAACACTACTACTTTGTCTACTTTGCTAAAAGTGTAGAAAAATTATTTTAGGCAGACTCTGCCTTTATCACTTTCCACATAGCTACAGCAAAATATGCAAGTGGATCGATGGTTGTGGGGTCCTGAGAATTACTGATGCATGCCCACCGAATCCTGGAAGTGCAATGATAAGGGAGATAATTCTTACCCTAGATTCATCTCACCTACTACCCTCCTGGTTTAGCTGTTAGAGGAAAATAAAGAGCAGGAGACAAATTTATAAAAAGAGATCAATTCCTTTTGTTTTAACCTATAATTTGCATGAAGATGTTAGAACTCTTGGTACTTCAGGTAAATGCAAATTTAATGCACCCAACTACTAGGGGAACATGGTCATTTTTACCACTGTAGATATGAATTAGATAAATAAAAAATAATCTAATACAGTGTATGTGGAATAAAATGAAATACATAATGACGTGAGGAAACAAATCTATTACATAAGAAACGCACATTATTTTCACATTCCACATGACAGTTTTTCTTCAAGATAATAAAAGAATTTTTACTTTAAAGATGGCTATAAATACTGCTCAGCGCTAGAGCGGTGAGGATGATTACTATTATTAGTCCAGTTGGGGTGGCTGAAATGCGTGTGGGCCTGGGGCACGGCTGGCGTGATGTAGACTGTTGCATCTGCAAGTGAAGAAGACAACAACTCTGCCATCAGTCACCAGGAGGGGGACGTGAATCCTCCAGCACAAACTGCAAGACGCTTTTTTGCATCGATGTCTTCTTTCAGCTACCAGGGGAGACCATGTCATGACACTAATGCAGGACCTTCTAGACATGCTTACATGACATGTAGGAGCAGGAAGTTCTTGGTGGTTTCCTTTTGAATTTGGCGTTCTTTGGCATCGTTCTCCCCACCTGTGGGGTACAGCTTCCAATGGCAACAGTCAATGAGCATCTCGGGTACACCCACATGTCCTCTGTTCTCTGTGGCTTCCCAAGGCCCCTGTCTAGGACCAGTACCCTGGTTCTCTTCAACTTTTCTCCAAGGATAGAGGCACTAGAAATTCTCTCTTGACCTAAGATACATCTCCAAAAAGAGTTTTCTCCCAGAACAAACATTTATTAAATTTCTTGTACCCATTCCATTGTAATTTTTGAGTATATGACAATAATTATGTGCTTTTTAAATTAATGTTCCATTTCCTTTTTTGAAAATCTCTGCTTATGCTACCTGGCAGATTTCCAGAATTTGTGAATTTTCACATTGTTTATTCAAATGATTATTCTGCCTCTCTGATTACTTCGCATTGATAGTTCTACATAAAATAATAATACAGCTTCTCAGTGTCTGTCATAGACAGTGGACATGTTTCAAAATTTAATGCTGGAGATCACACGCCTCCAAAGAAAACCTTTGCCCCAGGAGTCTCTGCAGTCAATCTGCATCTCTTGCCTCTCTAAGACCTTATCCTCTGCATTCTCCTGCTCTTTTCCTTTGAAACAGATACGTGAAGTTCCTTCCCTTGGCGAATTTTCTTCTCTTTAATCTTTTCCTCAGTGACCTCATTCTTCACCGTGGCTTCAAAAATATTCCTAATGAAGATTCCTACCTCAGTCTAAGGAAATGGCGGTTGCTAGTGTTTCCGGTCAACATTCCTTACTGCACCTCAGAGGTCCTCACGATGAGGGTACACTGGCTGCAGGAGGCTGCAGTAACAGTGCCTCACATAGGAGGCTTCACTGCAGAAGTGCATCTTCTCACAGTTCTGGGGACTGGTAGTAGTCTGCAATCAAGGTTTCTGCTGAGGACCATGAGGAAGATCTGCTCCTGGCCTTTCTCTCTGGCCTCACTATGATCTCTTGCTACACTCTTATTACTTCCAGTGCAAAAAAAGGTGGCCACCAGGTCCCTGAAAGTTTAGCTAATGTACCATGATCACAGGACTACTCATCTGCAGACTCAAGATTTGAGTCCAAAAGGCTCTAACAGTAAGGTCTGGCTAGTGCAAAATGTCAAAGGTCTAGGGGAAATTTATGCTTGTTGAAACAGTTTGAAATTGCTAAAATGACTGTCTCAGACATATTATGGGATTTTTTTTATTTTATTAAATATATTTATTTAAATGAATATATATATTTTACATCATTGTTCATTTGTGTATGTTTGATTTCTTTCCTCTCAGGTGTAGTCCCCATCAAATTCAAATTATGGGGATTTTTTAAATGAATGAAGTAACCCAAATGCCCGTCAATGGATGACTGACTAAACAAAAGGTGGCATAGACAGACAATGAGCTATTATTCATCCTCTAAAAAGAATTTAATTCTGACACAGGCTACGACACGGATGAACTATGAGGACATTATGGCAACTGAAATAAGCCAGACACAAAAGGACAAATATTTTCTGACTCTGCTTTATGAGGTTCCTAGGGTAATCAAATTCAGAAGTAAAATGGTGATTGTCAGAGACTGGGAAGAGGAAGATACGTTGAAGGTTAGAAAGTGTAGGTCAGGAAGATACAAAAATTCTGGAAACATGTGATGTGATTTTTTAAAAAGGTTTATTTATCTATTTATGCATACAAGAACTGGGGTACAGGCCAGAAGTGTGGGAGGTGAGAGGGTTCACCAGAGACAGAGTGGGGAGCAGAACAGGCAGATGGACTGAAACACACTGCTGAGGGGAGCAGCGGGAGAGGCAGGAGAGGTCTGCTGTGCCATGTGGGTCCCCTCCCTGGCGGGTGGCAGGGATCAAACTCATGCCATATTGGCCGTGGTTTGCCTCATAGTGCATTGACAAATCCACTGCACCACCAGGGAGGCCCCCACCACATTTTTTTTAAAAAAGGAAAGCAAATGAAAGAAAAGACATGGAACCCCTGATTTCTAGTCTCCTGAATTAAATTTAACTCAACAGGAAAGCACCAGAGCTCAAAGCGACAAACCCAGTGGGAGATGCGACAGATAGAAAATGACAGTAGCTGATCTCCAAGTTCTGAGTCCATGGGAGATAGGAACATAGGCTTAAATGCCTCCCCACGTTGTAGTTAGACAATCAAAAAAGGTAGACTGGGGAAATCCCTGGGGGCCTAGGGATTAACCACCACTCAGCACTATCACAGCTATGGCCAGAGTTTGATCCCCAGCCAGGGAGCTGACCCACACGGTGCAGCAGACCTCTCCTGCCTCGCCCGCTGCTCCCCTCAGCAGTGTATTTCAGTCCATCTGCCTGTTCTGCTACCTGCTCTGTCTGTGGTAAATCCTCTCACTCCCACACCTCTGGCTTTCACTCCAGTTCTTTTATGCAAAAATAAATAAACTTTTTTTTTTTAAAAAGGTAAAGTGAAAGTGCAATATGAGCAAAAAGAAATTGTCAACTCTAAATCGGTGATTCTGGAACTCTCTCAGAGAAAAACAATGATTGCAAATCTCTCTGATTTGGAATGATATCTATAGAAAAAAGCCAATACCAGCATCAAGAGCAGCTCACATTTCTAGTATCACCTTAATTTCATTGTAAAATGTATTAATTCACTTTACTGACGGTAATAATCCCATGTGGCCTCTCTGATTGTCTCCATGTGCAGATGAGGAAGGGTCTGCCTGAGAAGTCGCGAGCTCAAAAATACAATCAGTAAATCCCAGGGCTATTTATAACAAACTCTTTTCATTCCTAAATGCCTTCTTCCCTGAACTTCACACTGCTCAGTCACAAAAGGAAGGCAGTGAGAACTGGCGGGTTGCAGAAGGAAGTCAAGTGAAATGAAGACAGAAACACGTGTTGGCATATTACAGTTTCAAATTGAGGAACATCAATTAAATATAAGATTGGAACCACTACTCAGGCAGCTGAGACTTTCTGAATAATAATAATAAATAAATAAATAACCTGAGCATTAACACCAGACACAGATTGATCATATCCAGGAGCATCCTTTTCCATTTTTAGAGCAGTCTCTTAAGAAGCAATTAATTGGTGCTCTCATCTAATTATCTGATAGTTTAAATGAAATCTGGTCATCAGCCCTGAATGTGGCTGCTTGGTTATTATCGACATGAGGGGTGACTTCAGACAATAAAAAGAAAAAAAGGGCTCACCTATTAAAGGGAGTGTATTTGCTCCCAGTTCTACTGAATATTATTTATAGAAAGAATAAAAATTAGAGTGGTTGATAGTATGTGCTTTCAATTCAGAGTCTCATTAGATAAAACTGTCAGCCTTTCCTTTTGATTTATTTCCTCCAGTTTAATTAAACCCACTTTTCCATATTATTAAATATACCAAACAATGAAAAATCATTTAAGGTTGTGAATAATGTTTTCTAGAAGGGTTTTTAAGGTCCAATGCATTTTTTCATTTCAATTTTATATCTATCTTACTATACTTAAGAATCTGAAAGCTATGAATACATCATTTTATTTGAAGGAGGTATGGCAGCTTCAAATTCATTCTAGGAAAAAAAACTGTGAAAATAATCATTACAAAGTTGGGCAAATTAGGACAGCCGCCAAGTGAAAATAAAAACCAGTAGAATATACTTAGTGTATATAGGAAGCTAAATGGAATTTCCTAAAAAGCATGTTCCTTTAAAAAATGGTATTATCAGACAGGGACCTCCCTGAAAGAACAGGGATTAGAGTCTTGGTGCTATCAAGCCACTGTGTCCTGAGTTCAATCCCCAGCCAGGGAGTGAACCCACGTGGCACAGCAGACCTCTCCTGTCTCGCCTGCTGCTCCCCTCAGCAGTGTATTTCCGTCTATCTACCTGTTCCACTCCCCATTCTATCTCTGGTGAATCCTCTCACTGCCTGCCATATCTCTGGCCCCAGTTCTTGTATGGATAAATAAATAAATAATCTTGGGGGAAAAAAGATAATGTCAAGCAGAAAGGTACTTCAAGTAACTTAGAATTTTCTAAAAGGAAGAAAAACACTTTGAAATGAAGAAAAGTAATGTGATATATAAAAGTACTTGACAGACAATGAGTAATGTTACTTCCAATCAAGTATACTTCTAACTGCAGGTTTGACTTTCTTATCTGAAAGATGAGTTAAGTCTTCTAAAAATGAAAATTTGGACAAACTACCCTAGCAATTTCCTTCCTTTGGAGTTCCCACTCTTCGTATATCCCTGCTTCTACACTTGTGAATCAGCATAAGCCACACTTACGTTGGCTACCTTTCTTCTTTTTCAACTTTTGCCAAGGCAAGACTAGGAGCTAAAATGAGGGACAGGAGAGAAGACACGAGAAGAAATTTCTATGGTGACGTTTCTTCAGCAACTGAGGAAGGGTCACCTAGACCAATGTGTTCACCTCTGAATTTCACTGTCCTCATTTATAAAGAAACATAATAAAATTATACTGAGGATGAATGAGGTAATACTATGTAGTCCTTGATATATAGAAAACATTGAATAAATTAGGGTTATCCCATGGTTATTTTTTATTTATAGTGAAGAGATAGAAAGGGAAAGACTCCAATTTCATCCACATTCTTTCTTCCTTCTATTTTTCCTGTCTTCACAAACACTGAAAGTTGCATTTTACACTGTGTGCTTATCTATAGGAAATACCAAGCAGTATTTTAATTTACTCACAAAAGAACACAGCCCTTGAGAGTTACCATTTCATGTTTATTCGATCCCACTAACTCTTTACATTGGACACAGGAAATTAAAGGAAAATGTTTTTTTGCTAAATCTGAACTGCCCCCCCCCACCAATGTATGCCTTTGTCATCGTGTACCCACAAAGACACACTCTAACAGTGCATGGCTGGATTCTCTGGAGATTGAGACTGAATATTTCATGACAATATTCATGAGAGCTGTGTCACCGGCCCGCAGCTCTACACACTGCGCCCAATTTAGGACAAGTTCTCCGCAGATGGGCCTCCTGGCCTCCATCCAATACTCCATCTGAATTGTTTTTCAAAGACACCACAAATCAAAAACTGACTGATGTTGTGAACAATTTTTACATCTCAGAGATTCAAATTGACAAGGTCAGCACGAGGCATAGCTTTAATTTCTATACCCTTTAATGAATTCTGTTTAGGGCGAGGTAGCCAGAGACCTAAGGAGATGCAGGCTTTCTGAAGATGATAAGGAAACGTTTCTTTCACTTATCTGTCCAGTGAGATGGGCAGTGACTGCCCCCTCCCAGCACTGCAGAGGCCCACAGGAAACCCACTCTGGTTTTAATCCAGTACCTTAATGGAAACCCAACTACCTTACACGCTCCACCACATGAAGCATGATGGTTGAGAGAGGAGGAACAATGGCCAGAAACAGCGGTGCTTCCTTATTAGTTACTGGCTTGTCAGCATCCCACACCACCGCACAGGGAGATGCTCATTAAGTCTGCTGGATGTGGGGCTGGATGGGAGGCAGGCGCCAGCATCCCAGCAAATACTCATCAGCTCGCAGGGACCATGTCTAATGGGATCCTTTGTCAAAGCAACACACCGAGACCCAGCCGAAGAGGGAAGGCACTGAACCAGCCAGCTGTACGGGGGTCAAGACTTAACCCTGCCGTCTATGAGATAACTCTATTTGTTTTTGACAAATAAGTTTTTTATGTATATGTATATAAACTGTTGTCCTGAGTGCATTGCTTCACTTTAATGTACTTTGGTTTGTCAACTATAGAACGGGGGGAAAAACATCTTTCCAAACCTATTTGCCAGAGTTTTGCAATACTCAGAACGCATCTACCCATGTGAACTTTAAAATAAAAACATGCTACTTGAAAAAGAGGCATTTTAAAGAAAACAACCTCAATGCTCTGCTGTCCTACTGCTATCAAAATCCTTACTGAAGAAATTAAATTTGTGGAAGACTGTTTGGTTGTCACCCCTGCCCCCTGAATCCAACCTTTGCTCTATCCCACTGCCAAGGCCACTGCCTGCCACTAACCCTGTGCATCCACCCCCTCCCCAGGCTGAAGACCCCAGCACACTCACAAGGCTCATGCACTTCTCTCTGAACTGCACTTGATCTACTCCACATCCTCACCGATGAGAATCCGAAGCCCATACAAGTGTATTACAGGAGTAATAATTGTAACAGTGATAAGAGCAGCTACCATTTATTGAATACAGACATCTCACACCAGACACCGTGCTTTATCACTCCTGCTCTACTCAGACTTAAATTAACAGACTTAAATTTAACCCTAAACTTAACACTGATGTAGACAGAATTGAAAAGAGCCCACCGGACTCTGAATGATCCTTCTGCATCTCTCTGACAAAGACCCATCGCTAGAGGGATCCAGCAGGCCACCTGAACATCATACTCTTGGATGAAAATGACTGTCCACGCCCTTCTCCCACCACCTGGGGAAACTGCTCTCCCTGCATGGACCTAGCATTGTTTCTGAGGCATCCATCACCAGGCAATCTGAGGCGCTCGCCCTGCCCTGTGCGGTGCATCTGCTGCAGGGCTGTTCTGTGACTGCAGGATGTGTAATTGCAAGCCCTCGCCCCACTCCCTTGATATGAAGCTTCTTGGAATAAACTTGTCTTTTTCTTTCTTTTTTTTTATAATCTTTTTCAGTTAAATTTTATTTTATGTATATTTACATCATTGTTCCTTTTTGTACAATGCATGCTTTCTCCTCTCAAGTGTAGTCCCACAAAATTCCTACCACCAGTTCACCTGTGCATCGTCACCATAGCCCCTTGCACAAGAACACATTCCCTCCCATTTTGATTCCTCTCCCTCCCCCTCCCCTGCAGAGTGTCTCTGATTAATAGTTGCCTGCTAATTTTTAAATTTATTATAATTTTTTCCTGGCCCCTTGTTTTTTTAAAAAGATTTATTTATTTATGCATACAAGAGCTGGGGTACAGGTCAGAGGTGTGGGGTGTGAGAGGATTCACCAGAGACAGAGCGGGGAGCAGAATAGGCAGATGGACTGAAACCCACTGCTGAGGGGAACAGTGGGCGAGGCAGGAGAGGTCTGCTGCGCCATGTGGGTCCCCTCCCCTGCGGGCGGTTTGTTCCATAGTGAGTTGCTTAACCCATTGTGCCACCAGGGAAGCCCTCCTGGTCCCTTATTTGGTTCCCTAACATTCCTCCTATAAATGAAACCATCCAATGTTTTTCTTTTTCCTTCTGGTTTATTTCACTGAGCAAAATCCCTAAATTTGTCTTTTTCTTAAAGACAACTTTCCTTCCCAGGAGTCAACATAGTTCTTTCCAGTTGTAGGACCTAACCTGTCCTATCTTCTGTTCACCTCAGCTGCCAGAAAACACAGCACTAACGGTGTACTTCAGACACGCTACTGTGCCCTCTGCACATGGCCCCTTCCTGCCACTGAAAGCAGAGCCTCCAGCAAAGGCCCCAGACTGCAAAGTGTCGGGAATGAAGCCCCCACTGTCATTACATTAAGAGCGTGGATGTGAATGTGGCTCTGAGGTTGACTCTGAGGCCAAGACACAAAAGCAGCTGCTTCTCCAGAGATCCATGACCAGCTCAAATGGTATAAATGATCAGGAAAGGTCAATGTTGATAGAAACAAGCAAATAAGGGGTGAGTAAAAATAATAAATTCTGGAACAGATTAACTATTGAGCCCTACACTTAGCTAATTGAGTAATGAAGGATTGTGTCCCGCATAGAAAAGGCATATAATTTCTAAGTTGGAGTTCCTTCCCATTATAGTAAAAATGTCTGTGAATGTTATCATGGTGGTTGCTATGGCAACAGCAGACACAATGTGGGAAGAAAGAAGAATGAAAGAGGAAAAAAAAGGCAATGACCCGATGGGGGATTTGTCCATCGGGGTATTCTGTATTCCCATCTCTCTGTTCTTCATTTTAGTGGCAATATAAATTTACTAATTGTGCTAGGAGAAAAAAATCTGACCTAGGGTTCAACCAAAAATAGGCTCTTTGCTTGAGATGGCCGTCTCCTTCAGCCAAGTGCACAGTGCAGGCAGGAGGGACAAGGCAGGACCATCTGGTCAGCCAGCGGTCTGGTTCAGAGGCCCCAGGCAGACGGACTAACATCTGGGAGCGAAACTGTGGCTAAGAGATCGCTACTCTGGCCATCATTCTGCAGCTCGGCTGCCTCTTGGAATCCTGTGCAGTGACACAGCTCGTGGTTCAAGGACCACACTAACCTACTAATAATTAATGTTAAATAACAATTAATGATTCATAGGAAAGTCCTGCAAATGAATCATCAACAGAAAGAATGTCCAATGCTTTTGAAATTTACACATCCTGACACAGGCTAATCTCCCTGGAATTAAAAAGGTCAGAGATGGGAAAATTCTTTTCTGTAAGAATCATCTAATTTTACACACTGGCAGAAATTACCTCCTATTGACTCCGAGGGAAAGATGTCTGTTTGGCAGACAAAACGATCATTTAGATTTTTCTTAAGGAGAGACAGTAGATTCCACGATCTGCCTTGACATACCCCAGCTGAGCAGGGAACTGATTAAATATTAAAATAAGCAAGCTGTTACCTCTGTTTCTGCCACCCACACCAAGGATTTTGGAACTGTCTGAGTGTGATTAGAGAGCTAAAAATGGAGGTTCTGACTAAAATAAAAATTGATATAACATCAAAAATAAACTGGCTTGACATCAGTTTGCTTTTTTTAAGGACAAGTATTAGATCAGAAGCACTTCTGCATTATTACAACTTTGATTTCATGTGTGAGCAGGTTTGTTTTTTCTCACCCTTGGAAATGTATACAGCATTTCAGTAGCCTTTTTTACAGATTGAAAAAAAAAGAAAGCCAAAGGTTATTATTATAATGGGCAACTGTGATCACTGAAACTACTGTTTTGATGGTAAAACAAAGAAGAGTCTGACTCTCTGTACTAAACAGTGGTCAGGGGCCTCCCTGGTGGCGCATCGTGTTGAGTGCCGCACTGTGAAGCATTCGCGGCACAGCAGAGCCAGTTTGATCCCCGGCCAGGGAGGGGACCCACATGGCGCAGCAGACCGCTCCTGCCTCGCCCACTGCTGCCCTCGCCAGTGTGCTTCAGTGGATCTGCCTGTTCTGCTCCCCACTCTGTCTCTGGTGAATCCTCTCACCTCCCACCCACACTCCTCTGGCCTGTACCCCAGTTCTTGTATGCATAAATAGACACATACATACATTAAAACGGTGGTCACAGGGAGTTGGTCTCACCAGGTCCTGCGAATGCACTTTCAGCTGAGGACACTGGGCTTGGGGCGTCGCCGTACCCTGTGTGCTGCCCTTCAGCGCTGCAAAGGAAAGTTCTGACTGAGGCTCATTCTGATTCTTGGTTTGCAGCATAAGAGCCAACTCGACCTTCGGACCTGACAAGGGAGGACAAGAATGCGCACAGGGGCTTGCTTGTAAGGTGCGTGTGCCCGGAGGATGACAATTTCTTCCCTGTTTGGAACTCAGAGCAACACCTCAGCACTGCCATATTAAAAATTAATTCATGCTTATTTAGAGAACGACGTCAATCTGGTCACTATGCTTTATAAGAAGTTACCTGGGAGTCAGACAATAAGTAGAGACTGTAAAGACTTCTGTGCATCTAACACAGAGAGGATAGCTGGACATTTTTTTTCCCTGGAAGATCTAAATCTAAAGTGGAGTAAAGTCTGATTACAGGGGGATAAATAAAGTCATAAAATCAATCCTGACCATAGGCTGGCCATAGGCTTGAGGCCTACAGCAGGGCAGGGGAAAAGAACAGAGTTAAGACAGGGCAGGGATGGTCTCCCTGGTGGCCTAGGGTTGCAGAGCTAAAACCACTGCAGCCCAAGTTCGATTCCAAGCTATCACATTATTGTCACCATGTCCTGAGTTTGATCTGCAGCCAGGAAGGGGAACCACACGGCGCAGCAGACCTCTCCTGCCTCACCTGCTGCTCCCCTCAGCAGTGTATTTCAGTATTTCTGCCTGTTCTGCTCCCCACTCTGTCTCTGGTGAATCCTCTCACACCCCCACACACCTCTGGCCTATGCCCCAGCTATTCTTCACAAAAATAAATAAAATTTAAAAATATTTTTAAAAAGAAAAAAAGACAGGCAAGGGAACAGCACAAAAGGGGCTGTGGTGATGGATCACAGTTGCTCTGATTATGGGAGAACTACAGGGAATACACCCAAGAGGAGAAATGAAACACTGTCCAAAAGTGAACAACAGTGGAAGGAAATAAATATTTTTAAAAATTAAAAATTAATTCATGATAAATTTAGGTGCGGTCCAACTGAGAACATTTCCACGTTCTCTGTAGACAGTGTATTTTCTGCTAGTGTTTGGGACTGCCTGGCGTGTTCCAGGACATCCCAAAGCAGCCAGGATGCCCAGACCACCAGCAACTCGCCCTGACAGTCACCCCAAGGCTCCCATCAAGCTCTTTATATGTATTGGCAGTGCTTATTCAAGCTGAAAATGAGATTCCAGCATCTAAAAGAAGGGGGTCTGAAAGAGTAACACTTACTTAATAAAGGTTTTTCAGAATTTGATACATTGTCAATCAAACACCACAGATCAAGGTTTTTAAAATATTTATAAAATAACTTTGGAGTAGCTGTTGTAAAGGTTTATGTAGAATATATTGTTTTCTAGATCTATAGTCTGACACTTGGTTATGGTTTTCAGCAATACTCAAAGGGATCTTTTATCTCAGAAAGTTTAGTCTAAGTACAAAAATGCTTACCATGACATTATTTGAAATAGAAAAAAAAATGCAATGGTGAGAACACTTTCTGAGAATATTTACAACAAGAAGAAATTCTCATATTTAAGAGATTAATACAGAATATGATCACAGATTTGTTTTTCTTAAAGTGTACAATTTTTGCGTGTATCTGTAAAAGAGCTGTTTTTAAAAACTAGAAAGGAAACAAAATAAACTAAGGATAATTTTCTGAGGTTTCAATTGGTAATATAAATTATTATTATAATGAAAAAGTTATGATTAAGTAACATAAACAAGTTATTTCAAAATACTGTAGCTTTTATGATATGTGATATTTTAGGAAGCAAAAGATATTATAAATTTAATCAAATGTTTGTGATATAATTTATTTTCACAGTGTAAGTGTTCACAAAGCAATGGAAACATATCATTGCTTCTAAAGTATTTTATACATTAATTGATGCAGATAATTGAATTATTATGAACATATATTTGTAGGTTCTAATTTCTTAGACTTTTGCTTTACAATGTAAGACATGATCCTATTAATGATATTAAAAGTGTTTCACAAATATATTAAGCATGTGTTTTAAATTTGAAAGTTTCTTAAAATTCTTTACAGGACTTTCTATGGTTTTGCAAAATTTGGCAATAAGTATTATAAAATAAAACAGTGGCATTGTATGTTGTGACAGAAAAATTATAACTAATATGATTCAATATATTATCTACCAGTGAAAGGGCAGTAAAAATTGGAAATGTCATGTTCTGTTGTATATGACTGAATTAATAGGAAGTAGACATTAACACGAGGAAGAGGTAATTGTATATGAATATGGAAACAGTTAAATCAACATTCCTGAGTGTAAATAGTTCCCTTCTGCAAATGCCCGGGATAAAGACTGTAAAGGTCACAAAAAATAAAACTATGCTAGTATGTGGGTATTAACACCTGTTAAATTTCCTCTTTTTATTTCAAAGTACTGATGGATATTTTGAATTATAACTCATTCTTACAAATATCATGTTCCACAGAGACATAATTAAGCTTCCACATTTAATGGAGGTTTTAAAGTATAGTTTTCCTTGAAGGAAATATGTAAGAAGTTAACAATGTTTTACGAACTCCATTATATAGAGTCCCCCATCAAGACCGGAAAATGCCATAGAGAAGAAAAGTAATGAAACTAGGAAGAAATTCAAGCCTGCTCCTTTGAACATGCACTGCCACGCTGAGTGCTATTCACTACCTGTGATCCAAGAACTATTTTCAGTTATCAAAATTTTGACCTAATAAATTATTTATGTAATTCCAAGAACTAAAATCTAAGTAATATAACCAAAAGCCCACTCACCTAAGAGCTATAATTACCTTTGGTGCTGTGACATTTTGGCTGTTGGAGTTTGAGAGGCAATAATAGATGTATGAAATAGATTGAGTTCCCAGAACATAATTCTGCTGCCTTATGCAATATAACTACAAAAGTAGAAATGACTTTAGTATCATCAAGGTCATTAAAAATTAAAGGAATCAACCAATGAAACAATACACTCGATTCTGAAAGAGAAAGAATTAAGTCCAAATGCATTCTCCTGTTGGTTTCAAAGAGGGGACAAGGAAGGTGGATGGTCTCACCAGCACAAAGTCAGAACATGCACTGCCTGATTAAACATGTCTCCCAGGTAACCATTACACAATTAAAAAAATAAGTGATGGGAAATAAGCAATCATGAAATATTCATCTATTAGTTGAGGAGAAAACTGAGGGGCAAAAAGATATTACACTATAGCACACTAATGATTAGCAGTAGCTACTGGAGAGCCCATGAGAAAATCATTTCCTTTTCTATCCTCAGTGCCTCCATGCCAAAAGGTAAGTCAAATTAAGGTTTAGTGAAGTCAAGTCATTGAACTCCTGCCGTAAATCAGTGATTCACAAAAGATTTTTAAAATCCTGAGGCTGGTCATCTTCTCTCCATAGATTCTGATTCATTCAGTTGGGAATGAGGTTCAAGCATAGTTTCCATAATTAGCTCCCAGTTCTGCCAGAAACCAAAGTTTCAGACCCACAGAGCAGGTCAGAGGTTCTCCACTCTGGCTGCAGTTTGTAGGTACACACAATGTATTATGAACTCTCTGAAGCTTTCAAGAAAACCCCAGACACAGCCTCTTACCTGACACGTTGAATCAGAGTCTCCGGAGAGGGTCTGAGCACCAGAGTATTAAGAGATCCTACTTGGGTCTCCCTTGTGGTGCAGGGGTTAAGTCTCAGCGCTATCAAACTATTGCCAGCCACTGTGGCATGAGTTGACCCCCAGTCAGAGAGAGAACCCACATGGCGCAGCAGACCTCTCCTGTCTCACCTGCTGCTCCCCTCAGCAGTGTATTTCAGTGGATCCACCTATTCTGCTCCCCACTCTATCTCTGGGGAATCCTCTCATCCACCACACCTCTTGCCTAGATGCCAGTCCTTGCATGCATAAATAAATAAAACAATTCTCTAAAAAGATAATAATAATAAAAGATTATTCAAGAATCCTCAATCAGCTCTGGGCATTAGAATCATGCTAACACCTTTTATCTGAAGACCATCAGCACAAGACTTTATATCAAATTAAGAAACAGAGAAAGGGCCCTCCCTGCTGGCGCAGTGGGTTGAGCAATGCACTATGAAGCAAACCGCAGCCACTGCAGCACGAGTTCGATCCCTGCTGCCGGCCAGGGAGGGGACCCACCTGGCACAGGCAGACCTCTCCTAACTCGCCTGCTGCTCCCCTCAGCAGTGTATTTCAGTTGATCTACCTGTGCTGTTCCCCACTCTGTCTGGTGGATCCTCTCACCCCACCCCACACACCTCTGGCCTGTACCCCAGCTCTTGTATGCATAAATAAATAAATCTTTAAAAAAAAAAGAAAGAAACAGAGAAAACTACTACAAAAAGCTGACCAGAGATACAGGTTCCATAATATTGAACATGAAGGGAAATGCAGTGGACTTTCCATGTGCTGTGACAGTAAAGTTCTGCAAAAAGGCAACCGTTTGTTATTTCCAACCTAAACAATGACGCAGCAACCAAGCATTTAGAACCCACTAGAGAAATGGAAGACTTAATCTAACAATCTCTTTTCCTTTCTTCATCCTTTGTTCAGAATCACTGTGCTTGTGGCTTTGCTTAGGTAATTTCAAAGCAGGAAGGATTCTGTTTGGCAAAATTTTTGAGATAGAGGGCCTCCCTGGTGGTACAAGGGGTTGAGCACTGTACTGTGGAGCTTCCGCAGCCACTTCATTGGAGAGTTCAATCCCTGGCCAGGGAGGGGACCCACATGGTGCAGCAGACCTCTCCTGCCTTGCCCATTGCTCCCCTCAGCAGTGTACTTAAGTCCACCTGCCTGTTCTTCTCCCCTCTCTGTCTCTGGTGAATCCTCTCACCCACCACCCCCACTGCCTCTGACCAGTACCCCAGCTCTTATATGTATATATATTTTTTTAATTTTTAAAGAAAAATTTAAAATTAAAAAAAATGTTTGAGGTAGAAACAAGTAACTGACTTTATACCCCTAAAAAAAAAAAAAAAATCACACCTTGTTTCTGGTCTCCTTTTCCTCTTGCAATGAAAGGAGCACACAGGAATTTTGTTGTTATCCTGATGTGAAGAACCTGGAAAAAGAACTTTGTCTGTGTTTTTCTCCACACAGAACTCACTGAGGCTAGATCAAACACTTTCCATGGGCTGGCTGCCCAGACAAGGAAATAACTTTTTGTACAAATCTCATCCCTGCACTGACATTTTTGTAATGGAATTTTATCTGTAACCTATTTGTCTCTATTAAGTCTACATTATAAAAGCAGTTCCTTGGATGATTTACATAAACTAAAAAATTTATAATGTACCACTAAAAATAACAGTGCTACATAAAAGGGATGTGGACGTTAAATATTGCATCTGGTTGTTTGTGAAATTGTGATGATAAGGTGTGGTAACTAGCTGAGAATAATCTGGAAGTAACAGCCTAAGGAGGAAAAGGAACTTTTCTGCCCTTGGTTTTATCTGTAAAATTGGAATATGATGCCTACCTTAATATCTTCCTAGGGTTGCTATGAAGATTAAAAGGGAAGATGCTTAGGAGGAAGCGTGGAAAGCAAATATACGAAATAGCTGTAGTTAAGAAAAACAACGGTAAAGTTAAAATATATTACAAATAATCAATAATTTATTCTGTTAAAGAATACAATGATCGAGAGGAGAGCGTTTCTTTTTAAATCAACTTAATTAGGTCTTGAACTAAACAAATATATGACTTGGGGCATTATGAGTGCCCCAAGTTTAGGACTAAAGAAATTTTAAAATAAAGGATGCTCTGGGTTCTGGTACTTAACGAAGAACAACAACAAAAAAAAAAAAAAATGGGGGAAAAAAATGAAAGGAACAACCATGATCATATTTGGGGACTCAAAAAAACTATACTGGAAAATAGAAACTTCTTGCATGACTGGTGTATGAATCAACTCTATTTTCTGTCATTCTGAAGGATTTTGGAAATGAGACGTCAAAAGACATATTCTTTAAACATAATAAAAACCGTAATATTTTCAAAAGAAAAAACAGCCAACAGTAACACTAGTCCTTCTCTGGTACCGAGTCCAGCATGCACACGATTCATCTCATCAGACTACATGCCCCAAAAGGAGACTGAATATTCGTAGGTTCTCAAGCCCCGCTGCACCTTCAGACATTGCTGACACTTTAGGACTCTGTTGGTGCCATGCTGTTTTACACAGGTTCTTGTCTCAGGTGCTGTTATTCATCTGTGCTGTTTGCTGGCACACAAAGACCTTTGATCTGCCCAGTTTCTTTGAATAAATTATCCCCAGTGTCACACAAGAAACCCCCACCAGGAAAGGCCCATCAGAATCTGACTACACACTTTGTATGTAGGGCTATTTCTGCTACTTCACATGAAATCAGAATGAAGAAAGGAAAGGTGGGTGATACACACCCCTTTGTGAATACTGAGAGTCTTTTTTTTAAAGATTTATTTATGCATACACGAGTTGGGGTACATGCCAGAGTCATGGAAGGTGAGAGGATTCACCAGAGACAGCGGGGAGCAGAACAGGCAGGTGGACTGAAACACACTGCTGAGGGGAGCAGCGGGAGGCAGGAGAGGTCTGCTGTGCCATGTGGGCCCCCTCCCTGGCTGGGATGGAACTGGTGCTGCTGTGCCACGGATGCTTCACAGTGCTGCAGCACTCAACCGCTGTGCCACCAGGGAGGCCCCAATAAATAAAATCTTTTACAAAAGAGAAAAAAAATGTAAAAAAAAAAAAAAGAGTAAACCATTATCGAGCTGCTTATCCATTTGCATATGTCTTATACCATCTTCATGAAGTTCCCAAGTCTTCATTTTTCTAACTTTGCATCAACTCAACTAGGTAAACATTGATCAAAGCACTGCAGTCTGAAAAATAGTTTTTATAATCCCTAAGGAGACCATGCTTATCTGTGGCAAGGAAGACCTTTTCACTAAGAAAATAACATACCTCATAATGATTTTATTTCCCTCTGCTTCACAGAGGGTCAAGTTCAGATTCCGCTCTGCATTTTCAACCTCTTTTTTTCCCCCATTAAGATCACCATTACAGTTGGGTGGGGATAAACACTTGGTCCATATATTAATAATGAAGCATTGTAACTTGCTTTTTAAGTAGCATCAACTGAAAAAAAAGCACCAAGTAATTGTCTTCAGGCGGATATGTATTAAAACTTTAAGACATGAGCAATATGGTGGGAATGCAAGCTTGTCCAACCACTTTGGATAGCAGTGTGGCAGTTCCTCAAACTACTAAAAATGGAATTCCTATATGATCCAGCAATTCCACTCCTAGGAATATACCCAAAAGACACAAAAGCACTGATTCAAAAGAATACCTGCACCCCTATGTTTATTGCAGTACTATTTATAACAGGTAAGACCTGGAAACAACCTAAGTGCCCAAAAACAGATGACTGGATCAAGAAGATGTGGTATACACAATGGAATACATTCAGCAATCAAAAAACATAACCAATTGTCATTCATAGCAACATGGATGGAGCTAGAAAGGATTATGCTCAGCAAAATAAGGCAGAAGGCAAGAGAAAAATACTGGATGGTTTCACCCCTAAGAAGAATATAAGGGAACCAAATAAGGAACCAAGGACAAGAATAATAACAATTAAAAAAAAAAACACAACAAAAATAAAAAGACAAGGACAAATTGGGGACACTTTGTGGGGACGGAGGAGGGAATGGGATGAGGGCAGAAAGAGCACAAGGGACTGAGGTGATGGTGCACTGGTGACATGGTGGTGGGAAACCCATGGGGACCACAATTGATGTCAAATATATATAAATAAAGAAAAATAAATAGATAAGAAAGACATGAGCAATATTGCTGGCTCATTTTAGGGAAATGTAAGAGACCACTTTTTAAAATTATCATAAATACATAGCATAGACAGTGTCATCTTCCTTTACCAAACCACACAGAGCGTCCCAATCATTACTTTGTTCTCCTTCAGTTTTAGATTTTTCATCATGTCCTTTCCTACTAGAGACTTAGGGACCATCCCCAATGATTATCTCTGGGATGTCTAATGTTTATACAATGCAATAGCTCTCTTTGGAGAGAAGAATAGGAAATGACTAATTTTTCAAGCTTTTTCTATGTTTTTTGTTACCTGTTACTTCTCCTGCACTAAGTATAGTATCTGGAATATAAGGTGATTAATAAATTCTTGTTAAGTGAATGAATGAATGAATAAATGCCTGTAGTCACTATAAAATTTTATTTATTTAGAAAGCAAGATAGTAACCACACAAGCATTCGTAAATGCGGATGTGGGCCCTTGATTTATCTCCTTCCCCATAATTAATACATCTAATTGCCATAGATTAGTGCATAAATATTGGTTAGCTGTATATTTAATATTTTATTATGCCTGGCATATTACTACATATAGTGTTTGTATTCACAAATGACGTTCACGACATAGTAGGATCAGATTGTATCAGGTTGTATGTATACCATGTAGTAAGTGGGTAACTTCTTTGTAATCAAGCTCACACTAGCTTCAGTTTTTATTTTAAAAAATATTTTACTACAACAACCACAACAAAAAAGAAAAAAACAAAAACCAAGAGAAAGCTCAAGGAAATCAGCAATTATATCCAAAACAAACGAACAAAATCTCAACATGATCAAAAGGTCAAAGATAAACCCAAGGGGTCATGGGGGTGGGTGGAGGGAGGGAGGGAAGGGCAAAGACTGGGATGAGGGCAGAAAGAGCACATGGGAGGGAGGTGATGGTGCATGGGTGGAATGGTGGTGGGAACCCCCTGGGGACTACAAATGATGTCAAATAAAATTAAATCTAATTTAAAAAAATAATAAAAAAATTAGTTCACAGTGTTTGGGAACTTATTGTCAAGTCAGCAGAGTCCAGAAAATCAAAATCCTAGATTGAATCTGCATAAATAAAAGTATGGTGTTGACAACCATTGTAGAACCAAAAGACCTAGTCATATGCTTATTGACTTTAGTGAAATGGGACAAATTATTAATAAAATAGCATGTATCTGTAAAATGTTTTCTCTGCCTACTTCAATCTTTTTTATACTTATGAAGTGGTATTAAAAATGGAAATTGGGAGCCTCCCTGGTGGCGCGGTGGGTTGAGCAACACACTATGAAGCAAACTGCAGCTACCGCAGCATGAGTTCAATCCCTACTGCTGGCCAGGGAGGGGACCCACATGGTGCAGCAGACCTCTCCTGCCTTGCCGGCTGCTGCCCTCAGCAGTGCGTTTCAATCAGTCTACTTGGTCTGCTCCCCACTCTGTCTGGTGAATCCTCTCACCTCGCGCAACTCTGGCCCGTACCCCAGCTCTTATATGCATAAATAAATTAAAACAAAACAAAACAAAAAGATATTTTACTATAAGGTAATTTAAGGTTCCCAGGATTAAGACTGAGAATTAAAAGGCTAGCATTTTAGTCTTCCTGTCACTAATGTTCTCATATTTACATGGCAAATAGAAATTCATACTATGTTATCTCTTACATTCTGGCTCTTTCACCATTAAAAACTCTTATCTTGAATAAGATATTGAGTTATTATAGCAGTGAATAAGTGAATAAGAGTTAGTTTGTAGAACTGTGAGGTCTAGGTTAATTTGATGCCTAATTCTGGTTCAGAATACAGTTTCTTATCTTTCATATTTTGTATTATAAAGATAATATGATTTTTAATTAAAAAAACAAATTGAAAAACATTGAGCACACAAGCACTATTAGCAAATTCACTGCTGCCTGCTTTTAATAAACTATGTATGATTTTTTTCAAAGAATAGTTTTCATTTTTTAACTTATATTCACAAATCTCCATTTATTGCCCTATTTTTATTAACTTAATTGTAATGTCAGCAAACCTCTGGCCAAAGACTTACATCTTTCATAATTATAAACATATTTGGCCACAGAAGGCTTTTTTTTTCAATGTATTTGAGATTATTTCCTTAGGAATGATTCCTGGAAGCTAACTCTTGTTGATGTTCACTTCCAATGTTTCCAAAACTATTATTGTATCTTACACCAGCCCAGCAAACAAACTCTATGTACACAACTGTGTCTACATAGAATTTGTGTCTACATACAAAAAGCAGAGGTGGCAAAAAAATTTCTCAGAACTTTCTCATTTCTAAAAATTGCACCTTTCTAGTTTAAAATATAATTATCTCCTCAAAGACTCTTTATTTTATCATTGTTACTGTTTGGAAATAAATGTTGATTAATGGTCAAATAAAATTAAGCCTGTTAAGAAGTTGATGAAGGGTGAGAACCAGGCATCACTGTCAAGCTAGACCTGTTTTCCGCTAAGTAAAACACCACCTGTCTGGGAGTTCAGGCTCTTAAGTGGTGTGATCACATTTGACTCATGTTACATGTGAATCATCTGGATTCCTGAGACACACTCCTTTCAATGGAAATACTTGATCTCATTGTTCCTGTGGGCAGTAAATGGCATAACTAGAGTTTAAGTAATAGTCTATCTTTGCTCAGAAAATAACTTAATGAAAGTGCTTTTGCGATTCTCACTGTGCAGAGAGAACTATGCTTTTCAGGGCTGACATTTCACTGAGTTAGCTTTCTTAAAAAAAAAAAAAAAGAATTTACTTATTTATTTTTGCATACAAGAACTTGTGTGTAGGCCAGAGATGTGAAGGGCAGAAGGTGAGAGGATTCACCAGAGACAGAGTGGGGAGCAGAACAGACTGAAATCCACTGCTGAAGGGAGCAGCGGGTGAAGCAGGAGAGGTCTGCTACGCTCTGTGGGTCCCCTCCCTGGTCAGGGGACTGAACTTAGCCCTAGTGGCAAAAGTGCTGAGACTTAAGCCCTAGGTCACCAGGGAGGCTCTCACTGAGCTACCTTATGGAAGTTGGGAAGGAAAAAATTAAGAGAGACAAGGCAGCGGGAAGGAGAAAGTTATCAATATCCAGTAGCAAATTTAATTCCATAAAAAGGAACCAAGTTATTCACATAGTAAGAGCAGTTAGAAATGTAAATCTTCCCTGGGTTTAAAGTGTAGGAGGAGGCCTCCCTGGTGGCGCAGTGGGTTAAGCATCACACTATGAAGCAAACTGCAGCCACTGCAGCACGAGTTCGATCCCTGCTGCCGGCCAGGGAGGGGACCCACCTGGCACAGGCAGACCTCACCTGCCTCGCCCGCTGATCCCCTCAGCAGTGTACTTCAGTTGATCTGTCTGTTCTGCTCCCCGCTCTCTGTGGTGAATTCTCTCACACCCCCACCCCCACACCTCTGGCCTGTACCCCAGTGGTTGTATGCATAAATAAATAAATCTTAAAAAATAAAATAAAATGTAGGAGGAAACTACCATGTTTCTGAGTCCATAAAGTGTCAAACTTCTAAACATTTTTTCCCCTTTACATTTATACAAGAGAAGAAATGTATATGTGACTTCAACCACTTAAACGAAAACAGAGAAACTGGGTGAACAGGTTAGATGAGCTCTCTGTGGGTATTTCTTATTTATTTTCATAACATATGAGACACTCATTAGGCCACTACACACCTGACAATAACCTTTACCAATCCAAGAGCCCACTTTCCACTCTGATCAAGTAAAAGAACAACTTTCTAGGAAAGTGGAGAGTCAAGGGAAAATAAAAGATTACACCTCTAGATAATATCAAAAGTTTAATATTCTCAATATGAAATTAATACCTAACAGAAGGCGTCCCATGTGAGATGCGCTAATGCCAAAGGTCTGAAGTCAACGCAAACCAAACGTGTGCAATCCTCTCTGCAAACACATGATGGGATTCTCTCCCCCAACATTAGGAGACATGAGCACAGTGACAGGGTGCGTCTCTCTGTGGACTTCTGCCTCCCTCACCAGCGAAAGAACTCCGGCCATAGAGCTACAGATCGAATCAAATACCTGCAGAATCCTGCATGCAGACTTGACTTCTGTCTGGAATGATGCAAAATACAAACATGTGTAGCTGAAAACAGTGAAGCTGTACTACTTAGCAGCTATGTTTTTAACATTATATAGTGATACAGTGGATTATTATTCAGCAATCAAAAAAGATAAAGTAGAGATATTTGTAGAAACATGGATGGAACTTGAAGGATTATGCTCAGTGAAATAAGTCAGAAAGAAAAAGAAAAATACCAGATGGTCTCCCTTATAGGAGGAATATAGGAGATCGAAGGAAAAATAAAACAATAATAACACCAAGAACAACAAAAAAGACGAGACAAAATGAAAGTAAACAGACAGCTACAAAAATGAGACCTTCTGCAGGGACGAGGGAGGCACTGGGATCAAAGACGGGATGGGAAGAGCACAGGGGACTATAGCGATGGTGCACAAGTGAATTGGTGGTGGAAATTCTATGGGGACTGCACCTAGAAAAGAAAGCAAACATTGTAAGAAAAAATAAAAAGGAAAGCGATATTTACAGTGACAGATCAATCATATGATGCAGCAACTCCACTCCTAGGCTCTCACCCTAAGAATGCAAAAGCCTAATTCACAGGGATCTCCACTCTCATGTTCAAGGCAGTGCTGCTTACAACAGCTGAGTTATGGGAACAACCTAAATGTCCAAGCACAGAGGAGTGAACAAAGAAGATGTGGTGTACATAGATGATGAAAACTGCTCGTCTATAAAAAGAGATGAAAGCTTGCTATTTGTGACAACGTGGATGGAACTGAAGGAGATGATGCTGAGTGCAGTAAGACAGGAGAAAGATGATTTTACTCATGTGGAACATAGAGAAACAGAACAAAGAGACAAACAAAGCTAAACAAAACAACCCACAGAAATCTGACTGTAGTATTGAGGGTACAAGGAGGGGACAGCGGGAATATGGAGCAAAGGAGAGAGGGAACCCAGTGGGCCTTGGTGGAGGAGCATGAGGGTTTTAGGTAGGGATGTGGTCTGGTCACATATCTAAGGAGGTATGAAGCAAGTATGTAAAATCCTACAGCAATGTAAAACAATGTGACCTCAATAAAAATGTATATTTTTTAAAAGTCAAATGCATGCTTATTTTAAAAAAATGATAAAATACGCAATCCCCAAATGACAGAATATTAAGTTTAGCAAGTTACCTAAAGGAAAACCACATCAAACCAAAGTCAACAACCAAACACCTCAAAGATGAGGTATGATAAGTTATTTGTTATGAGAAATCAGTTTTAATTATTCACTATAAAGAATAACTATGGCAGGCCTCCCTGGTGGCACTAGGGGTTGAGCACAGCATTGTAAGGCATCTGCAGCCACTGCAGCACAAATTCCACCCCCAGCCAGGGAGGGGACCCACATGGCGCAGCAGACTGCTCCTGCCTCGCCCGCTGCTCCCCGAGGCAGTGTGTTTCAGTCCATCTGCCTGTTCTGCTCCCCGCTCTGTCTCTGGTGGAACCGCTCATCTCCCGCAACTCTGGCCTGTACCCCAGTTCTTGTATGCATAAATAAGTAAATCTTTTTAAAAAAAAAGAATACTAATGTGCATTCTAGTTCACTGTATTCGCAGAGAACAGATTAAGACTAGAAGACAAGAATTATGATTGAGTCAGACACACCTGGTGTGAACCCCAGATTCCTCATACAATCTTGAAGACATTGCTCTATCTTTCTAGCCTTGTTTCCTAACCTGAAAAATTGAGGTTTATAGAGTTGTTGAGAAGATTTTAAGAAAACAATACCTGCAATATATGTAGAGTAGCCTGTGCCACATCCCCAGGGCGCACCCATTTCCTACAGTGATGTTACCTCTACTCTGTTATCTTTATTATTAGAGCTCTCCTATCTCTGACAGTGCTCAGGCATTTTGCCTCTGTAGATTTCCATTTCCTGACTTGTAAAATAATCATATTCTCCTCAAGGGTCTGTTAAAAGGATCAGATGAGAGCAGAAGGAAGCAATTTAAAAAGCAAAAAGCTTACATTATAAAACTATCTCCAGCAGCTATTTTAGTTTAGATCATTGCACGTGAATGGTAATGATCGCACTCAGTAACTTTAAACTTTACATATATCTATGTTTTCCTCCTTTATGTTTTTTAACAAGAAACCCAAAGACTTTAACACACATTAAGGAAGACTAAGTTCTGTAATTAGTGCATGTTAACAAAGAGTTAACCCTCTTCATTTAAGAACATAAAACAATAACACGTCATAATATGCTGCACAAATACAAATTAGATATCAAAGAATGGATGTCTTTCATGGTTCTGCAGTTTTCCTAGAACAATGAAGATAACTCAGAAAGCAAAGATAACAGCTATATTCAGGGATGTGCTGGAGCAAGTTCATCTTGGCTTGCAAAAACCAAATGCTGAATTTTCAAGAATTTTGCAAGTGAGTTGTTAGGAGTCTTTTACAATAACTACATTAAAAAACAAAGCTATCGGGCCTCCCTGGTAGCGCAGTGGGTTAAGCAACGCACTATGAAGCAAACCACAGCCACTGCAGCA
>JAGFMF010011608.1:6161676-6211862 GCA_019455555.1 Galemys pyrenaicus | reverse complement strand
GACCCACATGGTGCAGCAGACCTCTCCTGCTGTGCCCGCTGCTCCCCTCAGCAGTGTGCTTCCGTTGATCTGCCTGTTCTGCTCCCTGCTCTCTGTGGTGATCCTCTCACCCCCCTACACCTCTGGCCTGTATCCCAGTGCTTGTATGCATAAATAAATAAATCTTTAAAAAAAAAAAAAAAAAAACAAAGCTATCCCAGGGTTTCCCTGGTGGCCTAGGGGTTAAGTTTCAGTGCAATCACCACTACATCCTGAGTTTGATCCCCAGCCAGGGAGCTGACCCACATGGTGCAGCAGACCTCTCCTGTCTCACCTGCTACTCCCCTCAGCAGTGTATTTCAGTAGATCTGCTTACCCTGCTCCCCACTCTGTCTCTGGTGAATCCTCCCACCCCTGAACCTCTGGCCTACATCCCTGTTCTTCTATGCAAAGAAACAAACAGTTACAGTTTAAAAAAAATAAAAATAAAAAAATAAATCTACCCCTAAACCATAGTGATGTAAACCAATGTCACCTCAATAAAACTCAATTAAAATTTGATAAACTGATTAAAGATAAATATACATTTCACACTCATCACTTCTAATTTATTTACTACATTAACTAGATTCTACTATTATCTCTGCTCTTGAGGCTATGTCTATTATGTCTGGATGTCTACAGAAGTTTATATAACTGTCTGCTAATGTGCACCTGCTCTCAAATTCACGTTCACTGATGACCTCCTGGCAGATGCCACCTGGAGTGGGGGGCAGGATGGGAACATAAGAGAAATTAACAAACACTGTACATACAGGCATGATTGAATGCTAAGAGTCAAAAGAGAGCTTAACAAATATAATTTGTACAAGGGTGAAGAATGATTACCCATAAGCTTGAATAATAATTAGGAGGAGAGGTAGTGGAGTGAATACGACTTTATGGCTGAACTGCAACCATTGTTGGTATTACTAGATACACAGTGGCTGGATGATGTGTGTGTGTGTGTGTGTGTGTGTGAAGGCATATATATATCTACCTACAAATATATATACATATATTGCTTTTTGTGGATTTAGTTGTTAAACATTTACCAGTACATCACTAGTGATATTTTAAGTTCTTAAAAAAAGAAGGATTCAGCTCTGGGAAAAACAAGCTTTCAATAGAATCTGAGTAAAAAGGTAAACAACTCTTTATCCACTAGGTGGCAGTAGTAGGAACTAAGAAAATTAACTGGAAGGAAAAGTGATTGCCAAAGAAATTATTTCATCTGTTTCTTTTCATTTCATTCATAAGTTATTTTAAAAAATCATAATGACCTTTTAAAAATTCTATCTTGTACTATCAATAACCCATGTTCAGTATAAAAAGTTCAGAAAATAAGGGCATACAAATTAGGATGATGCAAAAAATGACTGGAGTAAAATACTATCAAATCTCAGTGAATATATTTGTAGACTTTTTGCAAAAGAGGATTACACTACACACACTTCTTTGTAATTTTTCCTACAGTAGCGTAAACATCTTTTTATATGGTCTGTAACACCATTTTTAGTGACCGCATTGTAGTTATTTGGATGTACTACAATATCTCAATCTTCTTTTTATTAATGGATATTTTACTTGCTAATAATTTTTTATATAATAAACAATACTTTCATAAACAACCACATCTATGTACCTTTGTATACCTGTCTGACAACTTTCTTAGGAAAAATTCCAAATTGTGCAATTACTTGGATTAAAAGGGTACACATTTTGCAACTTAGTTAAAATTGCAATTTAGTTAAAGTTCTACAGAATATTGTGATAATTTATCCCTCCTGGAATTCCACACAGGAATTTTTATTTTCAACCACTCTCAATGCAATACATAGATAATACCTGTAACTATTATTTTAATTTACTTCCTACTCATTTCTTCACACATTTATTTAATAACTATTTGAGAGTATACTCTGACCAAGTGCTAGGCCTAGATGAGAAAAAATGCAGAGATTAAATCACTGATTTTAAAAGTGTCTACTCAAACAGACATAGACAAGTGAGTTAAGGGGACTGAAGGGAAGGCGTGAGGGGGAAAGATCAGGTGTTAAAAACAAGACTGTAGTCCCAAAGGGAGTCACTTCTGCTAACCCACTCCATCCCCAAACTGAATTTACAGCTCTCTTACTCCAGTTGCAGCTCTCTTACTCCAGTCCATCAGGAACGGCTTGATCAGAGCCAGTGCGGTCCTCCTGGTAGAGAGTTTTCTAGGCCCCAAAACACTCGAAATGGCCCACTCATGCTTTACCTACTGTAACTTCCTGTTCTCACTCCTTTTAGGCTCGGGAAGTCCTTCATTTTTCAGTATCTTGGCGCTCCTTTCTAGGGCTAGAAGGGATACTGGCCTAGTTTGAACTTTTTTTTGCCCAAATACACTCTTAAAAATTTTAACATGACCCAGCTTAGTTGTTTTTTTGTATTGTTTTTTGCAGCAACTTTGGCCTATTACATGCCTCCATTTATCTTTTAATATAGGTTTGTAAAATTTGTGGGGAAAGGGGGAGGTATTTAAAGCAGACCAGACGGCAAGCTCTTCATGAGATTGAGGATGCAATCAAAGTTGTGTTTACAGATTGACTGCACTTTTTCTTCCTTGAGCTGCCTATTTCTTTCTTGTTTATTTGGCTATCATTTATATTTGTCTTAATGACGTCTGGTTATTTATCTAGAATACAAATCCTCCTTGCAAATTATTTCTCCATGGTATAATGTGTCTTTTAATGATTAATAGTGCAAGCCATATAGAAGATTTACATTTTTACAAAGCCCAGTTGACCATTCTTTTCTTTCATGGCTTCTTAGCTTTAGGCACTGACTTTAGAAAGAGCTCTCCTGGACCAGGATAAAATATCTTTTTTTAGTACTTTTATCAATGTTATCCTGCATTTTAACTTTCAATTTTAAATGCATTTGTGTGTGTGACATTGAAATAGAAATCAATCTACTTTTGTTTCAGGTGATTATGATAAACCAGTGCCGTTTAGAAGAACATTCTGATACATTTGATTACTGCATTTGAAAAAAAGAAAGCAGAATGAACTTTATTTCTGCTCAGATTTTAAGCTGAAGCCCCAAACATATGTTCTAAAAACAACCAACAGATCCATCGCCACCACAGGAGTGAAAAGATCATATATCCCACTCTATGTATTGAAGACACCTATGTTAAATGTATGAAAACCTGTCTGGAAATAGCAAAAACATCAATTCCGGTTGTGCACATTTTGGGTACCCGCCCTCTGCAGCTTTGTTCCATAGGCTAGCATGATCCTCTTTCCCATATTCTAAGGTCATGAAAATATAATGATAATTCCCATCCATTTTGGCATAATTCAAACAAACGATAAGCCCCTGATTGGAGAGCAATATCCCAAAGCAAAAATCTTCATAAAAGTTTTGGACCTATGCCACCAGTTAATGAGCTACATAAAATGCCTAACTATATGGTAAGTACACTTCAAAAAGTCAGCCAGTAATTGAAGGGCACCACACTGAGAATAATGGAGGTTAAATAACTGCTTGGGGTGGGGGGGGTGGGGGGGGTGTACTCTCAGAAGCAGAGGAGATCATACACAGATTTTGAAACAGAGTTAGTAAGCATGCCACGCCCGTTTATAACTGAATCATTTGCAAGACAAGGATACTGATGCTTTGCTGTTTGCATCACTTTCAGAGTGGCGTCAACTGGGAAGGGGTTGACTAGAAAGAGACTGTAAGACCAGATACATTTTCCAACTTGAAGGAAGTGACCCACTGAAGATAAGCACTTGCCCAGCGTATTTCAAAGGACAGGTGACGCCGAACCCCTCCCCCAACTCTTGATCCATATTACTTTGGGGAGATTACATAATCTTTTTTTTTAAAGATTAATTTATTTATGCACACAAGAGCTGGGGTAAAGGCCAGAGTCACGGGAGGTGAGAGGAGTCACCGGAGACAGAGTGGGGAGCAGAACAGGCAGACTGACTGAAACACACTGCCGAGGGCAGCAGTGGGCAAGGCAGGAGAGGTACGCCATGTGGGTCCCCTCCCTGGCTGGCAGCAGGGATCGAATTCGTGTTGCAGTGGCTGTGGGTGCTTCATAGTGCAGAATTTAGCCCCTTGTGCCACCAGGGAGGCCCCCAGATTACTTAACATGTTTAGGCTTCAGTCTGCTTGCCTATAAAATAGAATAAGAACACCAATCTCATAGGGTCATTTTGAGGAGTCAATGAAACAATCTGTTTACGGCACTATGTTGCTTAATATCCCATTTTAAGAAAAAGTAGCTTTTTCACAGTTACATATTCTAAAATTAGTTAGTCTGAATGTGTTCCTAGTTTGCCATGTAGACCCCATTTACTTAGAAATGAGAAACAAAGGAAAGTGCTTCTGGTCGACAGAACATTTCACCCTATTTGCCTTTTAATTCTCCCCAAGTGCCATCTTCCTCACTCAGTAAATTGATTTAAGCGCGCCTTTAAAGGCCCATTAGCTGTCTGTACTTTAATCAAATTATAGACAGAATTCAATTTACAAGAACCTTCACAGCCCCTGCCAGCAGGTTGGGCAGGGGTTAGGAGAGAGTCGGGTTGTCACAGCATCCTTTAGCCTGTTCTCTCCCCCAGCACTCGGGTACTCAGGCCCAGGATCCCCTACCCCCCACATCTGGGACCTGCTCTGCCAGGAAATGGCTCCCTTAGGATGGGCACTAGGATATCAACTTCTGGGATGTCCCAGCCTCCAACAAAGCCTCTCTCTCAGGCCCAGGAAAAACAGCAACGAAAACTAGGTTCTGTAGTTAGTGTCCAGACAACCACTAATTTTAAAACACCTCCTTTTTTGTTAAGATTATGAGCAAGATATCTGCAAATTGCCCAGAGCAGTCACGCTTCTCCCAGGTCCAGTGATGCAGTTGCACCAGCTCTCCCCAGTCAGTCCCCTGAACCAGCAGAAGCACAGCCTCCTGCAAGTTATGGGGTACACAGAAGCACACTTGCTCTCTGAGGTCAAGCAGGTCTCAAGTGCTTCTGGGCTGTGACTTGGGAAAGTGGACTTAACCTCCTGGAGCCTGGGTGCTCTGTAAAATGGGCTTTATAATGCCATAGTCACTTATGTTAACTGCGCCTTTCTCAAGCTAGCATCTACTGAACGGAAGGGTGCGGAGGGAGGGGGGCCCTGTACTTGAGACTGTGCTCATGTTGATCATTTACCCCTTAACAGAGAGTAGAAACTTTTCCTTAGTGATAATTTGCAATTCCTAGATATTATTTAAAAAATAAAAGCTCAGGTTTTCTTTTTAAATCAGGATCCCCACCCTGAGTATCACAATGCTTTCTCAGGTCCACCTCTTGGAAGGAAGAAATGTCCTGACTCAGGACTTATGAAATGAGTTTCTGTGATAAGTCACCATGCCCGCTGGTCCTTAAGTGACTTAGTGCTTTTTAAGATCTTGATACTGGTGGTGGGAACTTCCTGGGAATATAAATGATGTCAAATATAATTAAATAAGTTAATAAAAATTTTAAAAAAGAAGAGGGGAAAAAAAATGTAATGACTGTTACTTTTTTGCTCCATGCAAATGCTGATGTAATCCCACTGCTTGCCTGAAATGTATAAATAAAGACATGCTGAGGTTATCAGCAGAAGATACTTCCACCAAAAAAAAAAAAAAAAGACCTTGATACTAAAAAGTAACTGGAAATACTCTTTGCTCCTTTGCATTGAGACTGGAGCATTTCACCGACATTTTTGGTTCTCTTTCCTGAACTTCCTTGTGTCCAGGAATAGAAACTGCAATCCTCTCTTCCCTTTCACAGCCAGGACCCAGCCCCGTGTTACTTTCCAGTGCCATGGTAGATGGCGATGTTCCTAACAGCGGAAACTGCCCAGCAGAGCCCTGAGTGAGAACCACATGGAGCAGACACCCTCACCAGCACTAAGTCAAGATGTGCCTGAGATCCAAGAAAGGCCTACGCCTTTGTGGTTTTCATTTACTGTGGCTTGAGGCTATTTGTTACTGCAGTTAACATACCCATTTTCTGACTGATACACAGTTGGTTAAGATATTATATAAAAGCCTACTCAAAATCTTGGCTATTGTACCTTTGGAAGGAGGATGTTAGCTTTCTCTAGAGCACTGCCTTTTTTTTAATAAGTACCTTTCCTAAAAAGGAATCAGTCCTGAGAGCGAGAGAAAAACCAGCATGAAGTCCAATCTTCTTCAAAAGCAAGGTAAAGGTGGGGATCCCACCAGCCTGCTGACAGCTGTGTCACCTCACGCCTTCCCTCTAGAAGCCATATTTTCCCCCCAATTTTATTGATTTACCAGTCATTTGCACAAATATGCAGTTTGGGAATGCATCTCCGTATCTTAATGTGTGTACACACTTCACTTACCCCCACCAAAGTTCCAATTACAAGCCACATTTCTATCCTAACTATCCGCCTCAACTCCTTCCACTCCAAAATAAACCCCAGTCTTTTCATTCCTTGGCCTGTTTTAAACCGTAACTTTGAATCATTTAGTAATCCCCAGGTACAAGCAACTACCTTGCTCATCTAATCTCAGGAATTGGGCTTCCCTGGTGGTGCAAGGGGTTGAGCGCCGTACTGTGGGGCTTCCGCAACCACTGCAGCATGAGTTCGATCCCCGGCCAGGGAGGGGACCCACATGGTGCAGCAGACCTCTCCAGCCTCACCCGCTGCTCCCCTCAGCAGTGTGCTTCAGTTGATCTGCCTGTTCTGCTCCCCACTCTGTCTCTAGTGAATCCTCTCACCTCCTGCACCTCTGGCCTATAACCTAGCCCTTGTGTGCACAAATAAATAAAATATTTAATTTTTAAAAAAAAGTCAGGAATCCATGCACTGAGAAGGTCCAAACAATGGGAGAGGAGATGGACAGGAAAAGAAAGGGTTTCTAAGGCTCTGGACTCCTAGAGTTAACATATCAGCGTATAGTCATTGTCAGTAGTGATTTCAATTATCATTAGACAAAGAAGTAGAGCATTTGCATCTTTTGAAAAATTCCACTTCTATGGATGGTTCTACTTCCCTAAAGAAAACATTGTATTTGGGACATCTGTCAACTGCTAAAATCACTTCCTCTGTTTATTAACTAAAAGGTAGTCTGTGGATAAGATCTGTGGATAAGTCTGTGGATAAGACAGGGCAGAAATGCATTATGTCATTTCCTGTCAGTTAGGGAAAGACCGTAACAAAGAAAAGCAAACCAAGCCTTCCAGAATAACGACATGTCCAGAAAGGGAAAAGGGTCTCATGATGAACGGTTTTGATATAGATCACCCTTACATATGTACTTTCCAGTTCTTGCTAAACAAAAATATTATTCAGTGGACTGAAAATTCTGCAAACTATACTCCAGGCTACTCTAATCAAGGGCAACCAAAACCCAATTCCATGTTAGATAAAATCATCTGAGTCATCTAAATTATATCTGTCATCCAAATTAAGTTTGTGTTCATAAAGCTTATTACTGAATACCAATTCTGCTTTCCTAATTAAAAATTGTTACCCAAGAATGCCAGAAAATAAATTAAATTATATTCTATCACAGTAATCTCCTCTTTCCATCACCCTTAACCCATCCCCCAAATGTTTACACCAAAAAAAGTAATAGAAAATTAATGTATAAAAAAATTGGCTCCATTTTAGTATTATTTTTGGTGAGACTTCACCAACCCCGAAATTATCATCTTTGTACACTGACACATCTCTGATATACAGTTTAATTAAAAGGGTTTCTGGATGGACAAATCCTTAGGTTTCTAATGCCATTATGGTGAAGATGAGGAAAAAGAATTCTAGAGAAGTCAAATCCGGAACGGAACTGACATCAAATAGCATGACCCCCTGCCATGGGCATCTTGCACCAGAATAATGACCTCTGGGAAAGGAAACAGAAAGGAAAAGAATGACCAAAGGCTGGTTCTCCCAACATGTCTGATTTTTTTTCAGCAATTGCTGAATCATTAAATTTTTAATTCAGGTGGTCTATTTAAAAGTAACAAGAAACAAAGGAAGCGAGAAAGAGGGAAGGACAGAAAAGGAAAGAAGACTTTCAGATGACTTTGAAAGGTGCCACTTTCCAGTCTGAATAGTTGAGAGATCAGAACCTATAAAGCAGATAAGAAAAACGACCGCCAGCAGAAGTCCCAGCTTATTGCTTCAATCTGTTGTCAGTGCCAGGGTTTCATTATGCTCCTGTTTACAGAAACCTAGAGAAAGGAGAAAGATTAAGTGATGGAAAAATGTTTGCCAGCTTTAAGCATTTATGTGCTGGGACAGTAAAACTGCATTCGATTTAGTAATCGGTCTTGTTGCTTAAACTTCTTTTTCTTTTTTTTCAAGATTTTTTTTATGTATACAAGAGTTGGGGTACAGGCCAGAGTTGCGGGAGGTGAGAGGAGTCCCCAGAGACAGAGTGGAGAGCAGAACAGGCAGACCTGCCAAAATACACTGCTGAGGGGAGCAGCAGGCAAGGCAGGAGAAGTCTGCTGCACCATGTGGGTTCCCTCCCTGGTCCGGGATCGAACTCACGCTGCTGTACGGTGGATGCTTCACAGTGAGGCACTCAACCTGCTGCACCACCAGGGAGGCCCTTTGCTAAAACTTTAGATCACATTTAGTTTATGCCCCCCTTCCCAAAGATAGTGTTTAAGAAATTAATGGAGACAATTATTTTGTTAATTTTATTTTAGAAATAGGATGGAATATAATGAGATAAGCAAATTGATATAAGTAACAAATAACGTGCAGGAAATTATTTTTTAAGTATATTAAATTTATTAAATAAATTATTATGATTTATTTTTTTCTACTTTTTTAAAAAAGATTTATTTAACTATATTTGACATCATTTGTAGTCCCCAGGGAATTTCCATTTTACCCGTTAATGTGCAGGGAATTAGAAGGAAAGCTTTTGGTGTGTGCATGTGTGCAAGCTCATTGGTAGGCATGCTAGCTACACTACTTATTCTGTTCCCTCCCTCTTGGTTCCATTTCTCCACCCCACAAACATTTTTAAAATGCCATCTATCACTGGTGTCATTCTGTCTGTAATAATTCTTTGACCACGTTTCCTCATTTTTCTCTGGGAGGCAGTAAGCTTTGCTAAAGTCACCCGGGTTCAAATCCTGCCCCCATTACTTGCTTGTTGTAAGTCTGCTCGGTGTCCTCAAACCTAAAATGGGGGTGTTGTGATTCACATAATATTTAACCACAAAATACAGGCTGTCGGTTGCTTTGAACATCTGATTCACTGTCATTCATTCAACAAATGCTAACTGAGCTCCAACCAGGAACTGGAAAGGCACTAGACACAAAGAAAACTAGAATCAGTCAGAGACCAACACTGCCCCCACCTGTGGGGGTACTCCGACTGGAGAAGAGAATCCTCAAGGATAATTCACTAACTGCAATATAGGTGGGCGCTGCAAAAGAGAATGATAGGACCGCTCTCACTCCAATCTAATGCTCGGGTGACAGAGTTTGGGAACCAAAAATACCCGAAGTAGTGAGAGCATATTTTTTAGAACTATTCAGTCATAAAATAAATATGTTGACTATAGCAAATGAGGATAAAGAAAACAAGAGATAAGTCCTCTATGAAATACTACATATAGCAATAAAAGACAGCAATGTCAGCACTGTTTATGCCAGATACTATTCTCAGCATTTACAATTTTTATCTTATATAATCTTGATAACAACCCTAAGAAATAGGTCCTGTTATTATCCTCACTTTGAAAATGAAGAAAGTTTTCTGTGACTTTATACCATGTTTATTTTTAAGTCAAAGTAGGTTCACTGAATTCATGATTTTTTAATATGTCCTTTCACTCAACAGAATAACATGAACACTTCCCCATATAGATGCGGAATATAGATAAGACCACCATATGATCTTAATGGAGTATTGGATAAATGAACACTAAATGTCTTAAAGATGCACTTAATAACTTCTATACAAAGAAGCCAGACTCTTCAAATAAGTTTTCCACACCTTTAAAAAAACCAAAATCTTATCAGCAACAATAGGAATGGGTGAAAATATATCTCTTTCTGCCATTGAATTTAAGTTCTTAAAGAAACTCAGGCTTTAAGGTCTAGGCTCCAGGGGCCTCCCTGGTGGTGCAAGGGGTAAAGGCACAGACCATGAAGCTATTCACAGCTGCTGCAGCGCGAGTTCGATCCCTGGCCAGGGAGGGGACCCACATGGTGCAGCAGACCTCTCCTGCCTCGCCCGCTGCTCCCCTCAGCAGTGTGTTTCAGTCCATCTGCCTGTTCTGCTCCCCACTCTGTCTCTGGTGAACTTTTCACCTCCTCCCCGCCCCTGCCCCTCCACCTCTGGCCTGTACCCCAGCTCTTGAATACATATTTAAAACTAATAATAAAGCTGTGCTCCAGAGCACAGCTAAGCCACACACCGTGACATGAACCCTCTGTGACTAGAGGACATGGTGTTGGCAGGACACACCCATCTTCTTCAAGCTATCTGAACTAAATAACGCTGCTTTTCCATATAAAAATTAAACCAAAAACGGTTTGAAGGTCTTGCAGTAGATTCTTCCTGTCGGGTTCCTCTATTTGCAGTGTAAATCCTGGGCTGGCACTGGAGTAAGATTCAGAGGCTGTTCTGCTACATGGGTCCTGCCACGGTCACTCAGCTGAGCATACGTCAGGCAGTTGAAGCCCCAGCACACACTGTTAATGGCTATTCTCATTTTCTGTACAATGCCTCGGGCATTTGGGCGAGTCTAAAAAATGCTAATGATGTCGCTTCTCATTAAAATCAAATACTCAAAGTGTCGGCCATTTTTTAAACTAATCAGATCTTCCCTGTGTGTGCTTAGATGGAGCCAACTTACATGTCACCAACTCCTGAGCTTGATGTGCGCCCAGGAAGTATCTGCCCCATGACACTGTCCCAAGTGTATTTTAGGTGACTTCTGCGGTCTCTGGCATAGCGGTAAGTTCAAAGGAATACTTAAGAATGATGTATTGAAAGAGTATGTATCTACTTTCTCTACCATTTGCTTAAGGGCAAAATAAATTGGGCAAAAACAGGCCTGGAGAGGAGGCAAAGAGGATCTGATCAGGTGAGATGAGTGTGTCCCCCACCTGCCTAAACATGACTTCAGTCATTGACTAAGGCACCAGAATCACAAGCTGATGTGGTAGACAGTTATGATCTGATAAAACTGTCAACCAATACACAGATAATTTACAAGCAAGCATAAATTCATTATAAAAACTAACAAGAAGTTGATTAAGTGAAAACAAGGAATACCATTGAAACTCTCTGAGGAATAGAAAGGAATATATATCTAGGGTTTTTTTGGTTCTGTTTTAGTCTCCAAACTGTGTCACCCAAGCATTATAGGTATAGAGAGAATCCTAGCATTCTCTTTGTATAGTTTTTGAATATCCAATTTAAGAATAAATTTTTAATGCTCAAAGAATTTCTCCCTGATATGATATACTTTCATTGTGTTTTCTTAAATTCATAGTCTCATCTGAATTTGAGTTGGTTAATATGCCTACTGTCTCGCAAGAAAATTTAACAAAGTAGGGCCTCCCTGGTGGCACAGCGGGATGAGTACACCGCACTGTGAAGCATCGGTGGCACAGCAGCATAAGTTTGATCCCCAGCCAGGGCGGGGACCCACATGGCGCAGCAGACCTCTCCTGCCTCGCTCGCGGCTCCCCTCAGCAGTGTGCGTCAGTCTATCTGCCTATCCTGCTCCCCATTCTGTCTCTGGTGAACCCTCTTACCTTCCATGACTCTGGCCTGTAACACCAGCTCTTGTGTGCATAGACATATAAATCTTTAAAAACAAAAAAAAGAAGAGAAAATTTAACAAACTAGCGATGAAAAAATTTCTACAAACCTTATTTTAGTTTTAAGAAAACATTCGTTTCAATTTCCACCAAAAATTAGCAAATTAATTTTACCATGAGAGTTAGGAAATAAAACTATAAAAGTATAAACAAATCTGTTTTCATATACGAACTATGAAAATTCCACAGCAGTGAAAAATAAGAGTAATACTTTTAATTTTAAAAATCACAAGCGAGTGTTCACTATTAATTCATGTAACAAATTAATTTTCTATCTAGATCTTCCTGCAGATTCCTCTACTTGTCTCTTAGCTCAGTTATCTACAGAATATCCACTAGGTGGCACTATCTCATTGCCCAGAATAAAAGGCAACTTTCCCTGTTTCCATGGAAATGTATTCTTTTTGTTTCCTTGGTTTTGGGTTGTTTTTCAATTTTCTATTTCCATGACCCAAATACAGTTTAAAATAAACCATTTTTGGGAAATTACAAAAAATGCAGAAAGATTAGAGTCTGACCTTAGAGCAGCACACCACCACCTATATACCGTGAAGTCACAGTAAGGCACAGTCTGATCTATCACTCACACCTCAGCACCTAAGACAGTGGATCTGCTCTCACCACACATGAATAACAATCCTGAAAAGAAATGGTGTAAAATGTCAGGAGACGGTGTCTAGATAATAGGCATTCGAATCGAGCTTCAGGTCACCTTAATCAAGCTTGACATGAGCAACCAGGGACAAATCACCTAATCACCCCGGACTTTGAGTTTCTCATTAGAAACATATAAGGAAGAAAATATGTCCTTACTCATCTGAGAGTCTTTCAAAGATCAAATAAATTAAGGTCTGTGAAAGTGCACTTTTGGACACACCTATGTGATTCCAACAAGATATGTTTGCTAAGGGAGATATATGATCTTTGAAATTATGAAAATAGAATATAGTGTCGTTGAACTTATTCTTACTCTGTGCCATGAACTGTTCCAACTGCATTAAAATATTAATTCCTACTCATAACAACACTATAAGATAGACACATACTCAGGATCCTCATTTGTGCCAAAGGAAACTGTTACAAGGAGTTAGGATAAGGTACAAAGACCAGGCAGATATTAAGTAGCTGGACTATTCTTTCCCCCGAGAACCTGACTTCTATCAACCACGTCCAGGACAAGAGCTTCTTGAAGAGCTCCTGCAAGCTCCGATGCTGTGGCCAAGAGGACCCTTGGGTGTTGAGTGCAAATGCTTCCTGCAAGGAACCCAAGCTAATCAGACCTCAACTGCCAAATTGAAGCCAGAAGAACAGTGATACATCACTGAAGGCAGACAGTGTGTGCTCTCGTGTCTCGGCTCTTTCACAGCTGCCCTACGTACAGCCTGCAGCCTGCCATCCAAAAGGTGAAGGATGAACAGCGAGACCTGACACATCCTTGTTTTAGCTAATCTTTCAAAGACCTGGTCAGACACATGTATGCTCTTCAGACACCGGTTCGGATATAGTGGTCAGGCATAAAGAAAAGATTGCTGAGTGAATGCATAAGCTTGATCAGAAGAGGACTGGGAAGTAGAGCCGAGGAGAGGATGGATTGTTTGGGTTTGCATTCTGGATCCTCCCATGTAGCAATGATATATTTGGGGAAAGTTTTTTTTTTAAGATTTTTTTTTTAAGATTTATTTATTTATACAAGCAAGAGCTGGGGTACAGGCCAGAGTCGTGGGAGGTGAGAGGATCCACCAGAGACAGAGTGGGGAGCAGAACAGGCAGACAGACTGAAACACACTGCTGAGGGGAGCAGCGGGTGAGGCAGGAGAGGTCTGCTGCGCCATGTGGGTCCCCTCCCTGGCCAGGGATCAAACTTGCGCTGCTATGCTGCAGATGCTTCATAGAGTGGCGCTCAACCCGCTGAGCCACCAGGGAGGCCCCAATTGATTGATTGATTGATGCATAAAAGAACTGGGGTACAGGCCAGAGGTGCAGAGAGTGAGAGGATTCATCAGAGATTAAATGGGGAATAGAACAAGCGGACCTACTAAAACACACTGCTGAGGGGAACAGCGGGCACTCAGGAGAGGTCTGCTGCGCCATGTGGGTCACAGCTCCCTCACCGGGGATTGAACTCAGGCCCTAGTGGTGATGGCACTGAGCTATAACCCCTAGGCCACCTGAGAGGCAGCTGGGGAAGGTTACTGAGCCCCACATCTGTAAATCGGGACAGTATAATACACTTAGAATTACAAGAGTAAAGTGACTTGATACGTGAAAAACACTTAGGCTGGCATGTAGCCCACAGGAAGAGCTCAATGAATGTGTTTGTTTTTCCTCTCGATTCACAAGCCATCGACCACTCGGTGTGACAGGACACAGAAATGCCTCGGTTTACAAAGTTTCAGACACCACAACTGCAGAGACAAAGCAAGGCTGGCAGAGGTAAGCTCTGTCACTGATGGATGGTACAATTTTAAACTAACCACACATTAACTTTCTAAGACTAACCTGTCCTGGGAAAGACACACTTCCTCTATTTTATATCAGAGCTATTGTTTTGTTGTCTTTTGAAAATTAACTTGCATGTTTTTCCTTGCCTCCTATGAGCGATTTTAATTCCTTAAGGCAGGGCTCTTGCATGTCATGATATTCTTCATAATATTAAGCAGATGTCTGTTGTTATCCTTGTTCTGCTTGTTGCCTGCTCCAGAAATCACAGAACTGGGAGGACAGGGCTCTGGACGGTGGTCTCCAGGACAGGGACGTAGCCTGGACATCTTTTCTCCTGGGTTTTAGCTCACAGTCTTGCCCACACTTGGTGCTCAAAAATATTTAACTGAATAAACAAAGGACGATATCATATTTACCCTCTCAGCTTTATTCTAAGGGTTTGTTTGTTTTTTTTTAAACAAACATTCACTTCCAAAAGCAGTAAATTCAGAGTGAAAGAAAATATTTTAAAATCAATTTGGAAAACAGATGAAATCCTGCCATTTGTGACAACACGGATGGATCTTCAGGGAATTATGATAAGTGAAACAGTCGGACAGAAAAAGGCAGATATCCTGTGATCTCACTCATCTGTAAACAAAGTAACTGAACAAACAAAACAAAAGAAAACCTACTGCTAGATTCTATGAATGGTGGTTATCAGAAGGGAAGCGGACTGAGCGGTTGGTGAAACAGCTAAGTCGGCTGCGTGGTGATGAATAGACTAGCCCCGGTGGTGACTGCCAATCAGGACCTAGAGAAGTCAAGTTCTGAAACTGTACACCATAAACTGGCACGGTGTAATAAACCAGCACGACCTCCATTTTTAAAAAAGCCATTCAGATATGTCACATCTCAGCTAAAAACCCTCCCTGTGATGCCACACAAGGGGTAACATGAAAGACTTTATCCAGAACCCCCTATGCGCTTACCACCCAAATGTACATACACACACACCACACGCTCACACCCCACAGCCCCACCCCATACACACACGCACAACTTCTCTGACATCATTTCTAAGCCTTTTCTTTGCTTAACTTCGTTCCAGTCATAATGGCCCCTTGGAATCGTATTATAGAACAAACAAAGCATGCGCCCACTCAGACTCTGCCCTCACTGTTGCCTACAAATGAAATATTCTTTCCTCGGCTGTTCATCTTGTCTATTTTCTTACTTCCCTTCAAATATCTGCTCAAATGTCATCAAACCAGAAAGACCTTCCATGTCCATCCTACCTCTCCCAGTATTCCATATTCCCTTTACTTCCCTATCTTTTTCCCTCAGCATTGTGAATAAATACAGCCATTTGTTTTCCCTTCTAGTAGAATGTGAACTCCACAAAAGCCAGGATCTTTTCCTTATCTTATTCAGTGCTGTGTTTCCAGTACTCAACATATTGTCTGACATGTAAAAAATACTCAGGAGTTATTCATCGTAAATTAATTTTACATCATTTTTCTAATCTGTACAAAGTATGAGCAATAAATTCTGAGGAAAAGAAAGAAGCACGTCAGTGTGACCCTTAATGACTGAGAAAATGTAACAGTAGAACTGAATAAATATTAGTGAATAATTTAAAAAGCAGAGATGTCAACTACAAATTCAAGTAGAGAGGAATCAGGAGACACGAGGGAGAAGACACAACTGTTGAGAAAGAGCAACGATTCGGTAAAATGAGAAGCAGAAACATAGGAGTTACAGGGGTCAGTGAAACCAGACCACTGGATGGTTTCTGGGGCTCAATGCAATCTCCCAATGAAGAAGAAGACACCCCCACGAGCTCTGTTGTGGGCCACTAGCTTCAGTAGAGAACTTCAAGCACAGAAAGTCTTCACTCAAGACAATTAGAGTATATGAAGAGAAGATGCTCATACACCATTCCACTTCACTCTCCCATGCAGCAACTGTTTGCATTCTGATGTCCAAAACTACATTGATTCTAAATCATAGATCTTCAAATATTCAAAAACAACAAACAGCCTCAACTCCCCCATCCCTGGCACAAATTTTCCTTCTCTAATTAGACTAAATCTCCAGTGCCTTTGGCTGTTCTCATATGACAAAATATCCTCAGGCTCATCCTCTTAGTGGAGCTCCTTCAGAACTACTACATTTTTTTCAGTTTGGTCCTTACAAAAAAGGCAGTTAGAAGATTAGGTGTAAGTTAAAAACGTGTACCTTTGGCATTTTCTACTTATGTTAACAATTATTTCATGGGAATTATATATACCTCAGTCCTCACTGTCATGGGCTTTTCTGTTCATGTTAGCATGTGCAAATCTGAAAATCAGAAGGAAGTTAGAGTGGAGCTACTTTCAGAATACCTGGTTCTGGGTTTGCTTTTGCTTTTCTTTTTATTATGAAAAATTTCAAACGTGCATGAAGACAGACAGAGATTTGTAAATAAATATCCCCTAGATTTAACAATCATGAACATTGATTCATCTCCTTTATTTATCCTTTGATAAGCTATTTTAAAGCAAATTCCAGACATCCTAGCATTTTATCACTATATCCATGAGCATGCATCTCTAAAATATAAAGACATACTTGGTCACATAACCAAAAACTGGTAGCAAATCTCACAAAGTTAGCAATGATTTGTAACTATTAGAGAACGTCCTCTAATTCTCATCCCTATTCAAATTTCCCTGCTTACATCAAGCACCTTTTTTATACTTAATTTGTTCACGAATCTCATCCCGTAAGATCCTAATTCATCCTTATTGCAACTGTACAATGAAAATTATACAACATGGAAGAAGGTATGCTAAGGAGGCAAAGATGAAAGGGAAAACTGATTGTTGAATGATCAATTAGCTGATTTTACACTTTCCTCAACAGAGAAAGAAATAGGACCATCTCAAAGGTAATGAGGTGCTGAGCCCTTTGTTAAATAAAGGGAATTATATTAGCGACCTTATTAATGTTCTTTTTTTTAAAAAGATTTATTTATGCAAGCAAGAGCTGGGGTACAGGCCAGAGTCATGGGAGGAGAGAGGATTCACCAGAGACAGATCGGGGAGCAGAACAGGCAGATCAACTGAAACACACTGCTGAGGGGAGTAGTGGGCGAGGCAGGAGAGGTCTGTTGCGTCATGTGGGTCCTCTCCCTGGCCGGGAATCGAACCCGCGCTGCAGTGGTTGCAGATGCTTCACAGTGCGATGCGCAACCCGCTGTGCCACCAGGGAGACCCCTTATTAATGTTCTTAATTAACACATCACTTTCCTTTATCTTTACATTAGAGAACCATTAATCATATCTAGTATGAAGCTACTTTGAAAACTAATTGAAAGATTTTTGAAGCATGGAGTTATAGTTGATTTGGGAAGTATTTTTCAAGAAGCTTCCTTTCTCAGTGGCCTTAAAATGTTTTGCTATCAGGGTATCTAATCAGGATTTGTAATCTCATTACAGACAACTTAAACTTGAGACTAACACTATAATTTATACCCTTTGTACACAAAAACTACAGCTGCAACCAAGAGAATGAGGCTACCTTGTTTAAGACTGTTCAAAATGTCAGTCAGATCTTTCATCTTTAGAACTTTCATCAGGCTAAAGGCTGACACTAAGGCTTATTAAGCTGCAAATTAACACTCAATAAAGAACTATTAATAGTTCTAGGAACATGATGATATTCTATTTTATCTTTTAAAATATAAATTGAACTGAGACTTCAATCTTTTGGAGTTACTATAAGCTTTTATTGTTTGCTTTCATTATAACTCCCAAATATGAGCAAAAAAGTCTACTAAAATGTGTGTGATTCCTATTAAGACAGTTAGAAATGTCTGGAATAGGACTCCATAGGATGGAATGACTTGACAGAGTTAGCAAAAGATTCCTGATCAGAGTATCCAGACCAACTTGCAATTGCTTCAAGTTGGAGCGGAGCCTTTATGGATCTTATTACACAGAACAGACATCTTGGAACTGTGCATGAAACCAGTGGGATGAAATGAAGTTTGCGATGAACTCAATACTATTAAGATATAGCCACTCAAATCCCCATAAATTTGTGCTGTTAGTCTACGTGAGAAGGGACTTGAGAGGAGGGCCAATTTTGCAGTGGGGTGCTCTATTTCCAACCCCTAAGGCTGGTGTCCCCCGCCCTGCTGTTCTAGCTATTCTATTTCCTTATCATCTGCACCAGCCTTTTCCCTAGCCACAGGCAGAATCTAACTGTCATTATCAACACTGAGAGGGGACAGCTTATAAAACCTGCAGGTCATCAATCTGCTCATTCCCCACCCTGATACCCTGAAGCCTCTGTGTGCTATTCTGAGCATCAGGATTAGTCCAGGCTGTAAGTCTCAAATCCTTGCTTAATTTAGCTCCTTCCTAACACATTTTATTTTATATTTGCAGACATCTGGAGGCCCTGCTTGTTATCTAGTCTGTTGTCCTTTATCATTCGTGAGTCTTTTTCTAACACTCATTTTCCCCCATACACAATCTAATCCCGCCTTTCCTCTGTATCACTCACACCCAGACTCCCCTGCCTGGTATGAATAGGTAAAACCATTAGACAAAACGAACATTTCCAAAAACAAAAATAAATAAGAAAAAAAAGAGTAAGTTGCCATTCTGATCAGATCTTCTGTCCCCAAACATTCTAGTCCTCTTTTAACACCATCCTATTCACTGACTCTACTATATGGGTCCCAAGTGAAAAATAACTATTCTGTCGGTGGCAAGACGATCAATTAAAGAGACACACTTCATTAGCTGGAGATTCTACCACTGGGTAACTTCTACTCAAGTAAGCCGGAAGGAGTTTCTCCAACATCTGTATAGGCTGCCACTTCCTGGGAAGAAGGGAAAAGAGGCCACGAAGCCCATTCTTCTCTTGCAGAAGACACCATGGGGTCTATGGTCATCAGAGAGAGACTGATGCCTGAGTCTGCAGTGCAAACTGTTAAGTGAGGAAGAGCCTTGACAGGACTCAAGAACAGTGGCTCATGGTCACTCAGAGCTCACCTGTCTCTGAGGTCACCTACGGACCAGTCATTGGAGGTCAAGAATTGGGATGTTTCTTAGGGGAACATAAGTTGGGCCAGCTGGCTAGTACCTATGTTGGCCACATAAGAAACAAAAAAGATTAATGTGGTGACTGTAACTGAACACAGTTACAGAGAGAACCTCCAAAATATGAGGACTAATTGCACAACAAGTCTACTCACTCAGGCGCTCCCCTCCCACTAAGTTCTCACCGTGCTTTATTTTTTCATGATCTTAAAAGGAATTTTTCAACATTGCAAACCCCTGCTAGTATAAATATATTCCTAAAGAATAAAGAGTATGTCAATCATGTTTAAGGTACTACAATTTTAGTGTAGTAGCAGAAATTCAGGGACTTCCTAAAACCAGAAGTTTTTAGGCAACTTTTATTTAGCTCATTCCAAATGAAAAAAGAAAAGCACCAAATAAAAGTTGACTGGTAAGCACAAATTAATCTATTTGCAGAGATGATCATTTGGTTTAAGAAAGTTGACTCTCTGGGCCTCCCTGGTGACACAGTGGGTTCATCTGCTGCACAGCAGCACAACTTCCATCTCCGGCCAGGGAGGGGACCCACGTGGTGCAGCAGACCTCTCCTGCCTCGCCTGCTGCTCCCCTCAGCAGTGTGTTTCAATTGATCTGCCTGTTCTGCTCCCCGCTCTGTCTCTGGTGAGTTCTCTCACCTCCTGCACCTCTGGCCTGGACCCCAGCACTTGTGTGCATAGATAAATAAATCTTAAAAAAAAAATAAAATGTGTAACACCAGAGAAGAAACCGCCAACACAGCCTCTGAGTTTCTGAAAGAAGCAGTACTGGGCATGCATCTTATCATCATCTTACAGAACATGTACCTTATCTCCAGACTCAGTGGCAAAGAGGTGAGGGGTAAGAAAAGGACTGCTCTTGAAGGAGCAGCAGGTATAGAACCATCCCTGATGGGAAATCCATTCCAAAGGTGAATCTAAATCCAGAGCATCATTTTCAAAAGGGTAAAATCATAATTATCATTCAAATGTAAAATTACACATGTTAAAATTGTAATGTGATTAAGAGAACACCTGTAAGAACTTAAAACTGGTTCAAGGAGAACAGATGTGTGCATGGACAACACATATATTAATTAATAAAATGACTGCTATTATGTGCAAACTAGTGGATCTCCTACATGGTAATATTTGGAGTGGCTTTTTCCCCTTTTTTATTTATTTATGCATACAAAAACTGGGGTACAGGCCAGAGGTGTCGGGGAAGGAGGCAAGGCAGGAGATCGATTCAAGTACACTGCTGAGGGGAGCAGCAGGCAAGGGAGGAGAGCTCTGCTGTACCACATGGTTCCCCTCCTCGGTGGGTGGCTGGGATTGAACTCAAGCTGCAGTGGCTGAGGTTTGCTTCACAGTGCTGTGCTCATCCCATTGTGCCACCAGGGAGGTCCCTACTTGCAACTCTTATTAAATGCAAAGTATAATATACTATATTTTCTTTTCATGACCACTACAAACTGTCCCTGAACTGACTATAGGTCCAACTCAACCATGGAAGAATGGATTGATTACCAGAGAAGCCCAGAAAAGAACTCATTTCATGCTCTGTAACTTTAATTAAATTACTTGTTAAATTATACACCAGCTAACTTTTCTAGAAAAAAAAGAACCCCCCTCAATATGCTTTCAGGTTTATTTCACTCATAAGTGCCAAAAAGTTTACAGTATACTTAGATGATTAAATTTTGTTAATTAAAAGTTTATTTGTGGTACGTACTTTCACTATCATCAGGTATTAAGAAGACTGTGCTAGGCTCTCGTTAGCAGGAATCTGGCAGATTTAGGCTATTTTCTTCCAACCATGTGGAAGTTTTTATTCAAAACATAACTCATATAGTGAGTGGTACCTACATTTAGTAAATCTATCACTGGTATCAATGCTAAAATAAGAGTACTGTAGCAATATCATGTTGTTGGCTAAAGCAGATGCAACATGGAAGGAAGTTACTGTTGTAGGTCAAGAACTGCCGTGCTTAAGAGGTCTGAGGCAGATGAGTCCAGTTTCAGGGCACCGTGGGTATTTTAACACTCTAGTTTTTTCTCCCCCACATTTTGGGGGGAAAAAAAACTAGCTGTTATTATATGCTATTGATAATGATTATTTTCACCATTGTAATTCACAGTAACATTTGGAATCAGTACATTTTTTAAAATTAAGTGTTTAATTAAAAAAGGTGATAAGTATTAACTGCAAGAAAAATCTGAAATTAAATAATGAAAAGTGATAACTGCAAATAAAACAACTCTTCATATGCATGCGCTTCATTTGCATAGGTCTATGGATATAGAATAATACAGATGAGAGTATATTAAACACATTTTATCATGCATTTTTAAATGAATTGTGAGCACTTTTCATGTCATTAAAATTTCTTTGAAAGACTACTTTTAGTTGGCTACATATTTCAAGAATGTACCAAATTTATTTAATATTATCACTTTTTTTACTGTTTCCAACTTAGAGCCATTGTAATACTAGCCAATGAGCTTTTGAAAAGCTGTTTTTTTTAAAGATTTATTTTATTTTACTTATGCATACAAGAGTTGGGGTGCAGGCCAGAGTTGGTGGGGGATCAGTGAGAGGACTCACCAGAGACAGAGTGGGGAGCAGAACAGGCAAATCGGCTGAAATACACTGCTGAGAGGAGCAGCGGGCGAGGCAGGAGAGGTCTGCTGCGCCCTGTGGGTCCCCTCCCTGGCCAGGGATAGAACTCCTGCTACAGTGGCTGCAGATAGCTTCATAGTGCTACATAATACCCCTTTGCACCACCAGGGGAGCCCTGAAAAGCTGTTTTCTCACCAAGTAATGGCCAGCACGTGCACTAGTTGTCTAAGAGAAGTTTTTATCCACAAATAAATGATCCAAATTTTCTGGATATTTTTCAAGATATCTAAAAATTACTTAGCTTTAAAATGTCAGCAGACATCCAATTTTTTAATTAATTTCAAAATTATTTTTACATATCATCCTTTGAATTTTTACACTAAAACTTACACATTATCTTTTGGGTCATTAAGACCACAGGTGACTAAAGTGTTTCACAACTGGAAGAATCATTATTTTTAAAACTGTATTGAATTTCACAGATCATTTCCTTCTGGTTTGAATCAAATTGTAAGAATTTGGGCGTTTCATTATATCCCTTCCAAATTCCTACTTCCTCTCTACTCCAATATCTAAAACTTATCAACATAGCTAAAGTTACTGGTCCTTTTTTTTTTTCCAACTTTACTCAAGAGACTGCTTAATATTAGTATTTTGATTCCCATTTTGTTCAAATTTCAGCACATGGCCCTTTGGAGTATTTAAAATGAATGTTCTAATTTTAGAGCCATTGTGAACATTTTTTGTCTAATACCTAAATCATATTTGCAAAAGTACTGGGTTTTTTTTTTTCTTTTCTTTTCAAAAATATCTAGCTTGTGTAATTTCCTCCCAACCCATGTATTACTCGAGCTGGCTACTTGGGAGAATTTTATTACTCAGCTGCTCATTTACAAGAAGATAATAACAATAAGCTTAGTAATCAGCTGAACTCCAAAATAAATTCCACACCAGAGAGTTTAACATTTTAGTAGTGGCTTAAACAGCCACAACAATCAACACTACCTACTAGAGCCACTATTTTTTTAGTAATTTTTTTTCTTGGGCCTTCCTGGTGGCAAAGCGGGTTGAGCGCCGCACTGTGGAGCATCCGTAGCACAACAGCCAGAGTTCGATCCCCCGGCCAGGGAGGGGACCCACATGGTGCCGCAGACCTCTCCTGTTTCACCCGCTGCTCCCCTCAGCAGTGTGTTTCAGTGGATATGCCTGTTCTGCTCCCCGCTCTGTCTCTGGTGAATCCTCTCACCCTCCCCACACCTCTGGCCTGTCTCCCAACTCTTGTATGCATAAATAAGTAAATCTTTAAAACAAACAAATAAATAAATGTGAGTCACTGGGATAGTTAGGAGCTAAGTCACAGGAAGTGGATGGGGCAACCTACCTATAACCACCGAGCAATATGAAAAAAAGAATTCCACAGACTCAGAAAAGTACAGACATCAGTGCAAAGTTTTATGTGTTTTTTTCAATTTTTGAAAATATTTACTTATGTGTACAAGCACTGGGGTACAAGCTAGAGGTGTGGGCGGTGAAAAGATCCACCAGAGACAGAGTGGGGAGCAGAACAGGCAAATTGTCTGAGATACGTTGCTGAGGGGAGCAGCGGGCGAGGTAGGAGAGGTCTGCTGCGCCATGTGGGTCCCCTCCCTGGCCGGCAGCAGGGATCGAGCTCGTGCCACAGTGGCTGCGGTTTGCTTCATAGTGCGTTGCTTAACCCGTTGCGTCACCAGGGAGGCTCCGACATGAGTACAAAGTTAACAAACGTGCCACTCAACATAGATCTAGTCAAAAATGAGTCTCTGCTCAGAATTTCCCTGCCCAGTTCACCTTCTTGAACTATCCAGTTAAGGGAAAGCAAGGGTTCACAGATGAGAATATACAGGCACCCCAAGAGAAATGAGAGCAGTCCTAACGGGAATCTTGAAAATCATCCACTTCTTTATTTCACCACTCAGAAAACTGAAACCTAAGAGACTGTGAGTGGCTCAAGGTCACAGAGGAGACAGCACTAGTGCTGGGTCCTGCAGCCCAGGCTTCCAGCTGCCACCATCTGTCAGGTGGCAGTTCCCACACACACATGTCCAAGGACAAATGAACTAGAGCTGAACTGCTGTGAGTTCTAAGCACTATACATAGGACTTAATGCTGTGTGACATCTGACAAGGAGCAAGAATAAATTCTTAGCTGCCATGGTAACCACCATTTAACCAGGAACAAACAGAAAAAAGTAAAAAAAGTGAAATTGCAATTTAAATTTGTTGTTAAAATTTGATAAAAATTAGAGAAATAGTAGCTTACATTTTTGTAAATGACTTGACTCTTAAAAGAGGATATAATAGCACCTATATAAAGAATCAAAGAAAGCTGATGTAGAAAATTTTCTCATAAGAAAATACATAGAGGGACTCCCTGGTGGTGCAAGGGGTTGAGGCTTCCACTGCAACACAAGTTTGATCCCCCCCCAGGGAGGGGACCCATATGGCAAAGCAGATGTCTCCTGCCTCACCTGCTGTACCCTTCAGCAGTGTATTTCAGTAGACCCACCTGTTCTGTTCCCCACTCTATCTGGTGACTCCTCTTAGCCCACATCCCTGGCCTGTACCCCAGTTCTTGTATGCAAAAATAAATAAAATCTTTAAAAATAATGTTAATAATAAAGTTTTCCTCTGTAAACAGGGTACATTTATTATTGTTGTCTCTGTGGTACACATGAAACATTTGACCTTGAAAAAACAAAGCAATTAGCATGAAAATGAAAGTTTATTTAAAAAAATAATTTGCAATCCAGAACTAATAATTCTGTTGACATGCCAAGTAGCACAAAATACAAAACACAAAGCACTAAGGAGAAAGCAGATGCTATCATTAATACTACTGGTATTTTTGTTTAGTTCGTTAGAGTGAAGCATAATCTTCAGATTGAGATGTGGAGAGAGAATGTAAATAGTATCTACAGGTTTGTGCTGTGTAGAATCTCGTGAACACAGCAGAACCTGTACCATGTAAACTGGTTTATTTTGCAAACTCGACTACCTCACTTAGCTCTGTAATCAGAATGTCTACAAACTCTTCATCAGACCTCAATTCAAATTTAAGTACCACTATTAGCTGTCTAAATTAGAAATTATTTCATCTCTATCCTTACTAATGTACTTTGAAAAGTGATTATTAATAGTGCTCCCCTAAACATTCGACGGGAGAATTAAAATTTTACCCATAAAGTGGGTCCTAAATCTACAGATGTGCAATTGCTTGAAAAAAATACCCATACCTTCAACTATATACCTAAGTCTAATGCCCTATATTTACTATTGTTTTGATAATCCTTAACAGGCAAATGGAACTTTAGTCATTAAAAAAATCTCTTATTTGACAGAAAAACAGCTGCCCAAGAGAGGCTTTCAACCTTGTTGAGAGACAGCACCTGCCCACAGCAAGCTGATGAAAATGATGCTTCATCATTAGTCCTTCCTTAAATTGATTATCCTTACTAATGAAATAAAGCAATAAATAAAACCATCAATCTTTACATGTGAATGTGGAAGGCCAGTGGCGGGCACTGAAAAGCACTTAATGGAATGATCCAAAAAAATAATACTAAGTAATGTTAAATAAAATGACACAAATGGATTTCAGCTATAAAATATGATGCACTTATCTTTCAATTAACCACCACTAAATAATTAAGCAAAAAAAAGGTTCTGCTTTATAGTTGAGGAGTCTTGATTGAATTTAAAAATGCCTTCAATTTTGCTCAACAAAAGCCAGAATTTAATTCTAATTTTCCTTATTCTCCAAACAAGAAAAATCATATTCACTTGGTCAACAGATGCTTCAGCCACGGGGAGGGTGGGAGACCAGCTGTCTGGGGGTGGATGTTTCTGCCATGTCCCAGCTACTCCCAGTCCAACAGCTCACGTCCAGCGTGGGCCAGATCTGGGCAGGTGACTTAGTCAGTTTGGGTCCCTGGTTATGAGAATCTGATGATGCCTTTAGCCTGTATATGATTTTTTTTTTAAAGATTTATTTATTTATGCACACAAGCACTGGGGTACAGGCCAGAGGTGTAGGGGGTGAGAGGATTCACCACAGAGAGCGGGGAGCAGAACAGGCAGATCAACAGAAGTACACTGCTGAGGGGAGCAGCGGGCACAGCAGGAGAGGTCTGCCGCACCATGTGGGTCCCCCCCCGGCCGGCCGCAGGGATCGAACTCGTGCTGCAGTGACTGCAGTTTGCTTCATAATGCGTTGCTTAACCCACTGCGCCACCAGGGAGGCCCAGCCTGTATATGATTTTAAAAAAAAAAAAGATGTATTTATTTATGCATACAAGAGCTGGGGTACAGGCCAGAATTGCAGGAGGTGAGAGGATTTGTCAGACACAGAGTGGAAAGCAGAAAAGGCAGAATGATTTAAGTACACTGCTGAGGGGAGCAGCGGGCGAGGCAGGAGAGGTCTGCTGAGCCATGTGGGTCCCTTCCCTAGCTGGGGATCGAACTCACGCTGCACTGGCTGTGGATGCTTCACAGTGCGGCGCTCAATCTGCTGCACCACCAGGAAGGCCCCTGCCTATGATTTTTCAGTTGCTTCACATGATCTGAATTATTCACAGGGGTAAGAGGAAGACAAAATACAGAAAATCCTCTCTCCTTTCCCCTCCCTGAGCCCAGGGCTGTCCTCAACCACAGCGACCCTGACAGTCCCCTCCTCTGAGCTTCCCTGAGTCTCAGGCTCCTCCACAGCACTGCACAGTCAGCCACTTGCAGTCAGCCACAGATGGTGCACCAAAGAATGCCTCTTCACCCCCTGAATCTAGGCAAATCAGAAGAATGAGCTGAGCCAGAGTGGGCCTGGGCAGCAGTGGCCTCACAGGTAACTCAGAGTCAGAGAAGAAAGATGTAGACCGTGCTGGTGGAAGGCAGGCAAGTGATGCCTTCCAAACCCTGTGGCCACATAACCATTTTAGGTAGAGGGTGCCTTGGGGTACTAGGCAGATGCCATTATACTATAATCATTAATTATATATGATTTTATAACCATCAAATCCTGCATCTCCTCCTTCTTTTGGCCTCATGTTTATCTAAAAGTCTTCGTGTTAATATTTGTTTCCCATATGATGTCATCTGCCTGAAAAGTTGGAACGCCACATTCACGATCGTGCGTGACAGAACTTCGCCTTCTGGGAGGCAAGTTTCGTGAAGTCACCCCCAGAGACAGCTGTGTGCTTGGTGTGCTGACAAATTCACTTCTGAGCCCACAAAGGAATGACTCAATCCAGGGCCAGGATTATGGTAAATTCACTAAACCTTGCAGTGAATTGCCACGTGTGTTGCTTATGCTACTTCTTCCAGAGGACACTCAACCTGTAACCCATGGAAGCTGGTCCCTCAGGGACCGAGTCTCATCCATCATCCCCATTTCACTCCAGTGTGGTCCCATACTTGGAACCACCAACAGGGCTGCTGCCCACGACAGTGTTGGAGGCAGAGGCTGCGAGTTTCTTTACCAACAGGTGGTAGGGTTAGGAAGCAAGATCTAAAATTGGAGAATAAGAAACAACACTGCAAGTTGGGAGTGTCAGAAACTTGCAGAACTGACCTTGATAAAAGCCATGGGGGTATGGCTTTGTATGCAAGAGAATTAGGCATCAGTGAAAAGACTAAGGAGTCTGGCAAATCAGAAGAATGAGCTGATGGTCCTGCTGCTGTGCAGGAAGGTGGGGGTGCTCCTACACAAGCCAAGCTTGTGCATGTACCCTGTGGTCTGGCTCCCCTGGATTACCCGCTGCCTTGGAAATGACGCCTTGCATCCTCTGCCTTTCCGCAAGCTCTTCCTTCTTTCCAAAGTACACACCGGCCTTTCCCCAAGCCTGACCCCTCTCGGCTCCCACGGCATTTATGTCTGAGAATTTAAGGTGCTCCTATATATGCCCTTTATAATTGTAAGTTCTTTCAAAGCAGGGCCCTGTTTAAATCACCTTAATTCCACATAAGTGCCTTTAACAATACTGTATATATGTTGATCATTAACCTACTCATTAAAATGGATTATGTGGAACTCTAATGCCCTCACTGTGATTGAAGACATTCTTATAAACTCTCATTTATATTCATTCATCTGACAAATATACATTAAGGCTCTTGATTTTTTGCTGCGTTTTACTCTTTTACTGTCCTGGACCTTGTGCCAGGAATAGGAGAAATGAAAGTGACTCAGTCTTGGCCATTAAGATTATGGACTCTACAAAGCTGGCACTTGTGCTCTGCCACAGTGCTGTCCAAACTACTATAAAATATACATACACTACACATATTTCATTGAAAGTTTTTTAATTTAATAGTCAATAAAGGCAGAAGTTTTTATTTATGCACTGGATATTCCTCAAGTCTTCACAGATCAATTTTCTGTACTAAATCAGTATACTTTAGGGGAAATTATAAAGCTCATGAAAAATGATTCTGATAGCTAACCCCATGGTTTCCTGTTTTCTGTTACTGGGTTTCACAGGTCTGCACTGTGATGAAGCTGCAATCGTACATTTTGTGCATTAACCTCCCATAACCCAGTCAAAGGCTGATCTTTATCACTTACAGCCATAAACTATTAGGCTCAGTGATAGCCTATTTCCTCTTCAAAACCACATCAGAAAGCAAAAAGCACCACAAATTCATAAGGGTGGCTATTTATACAGAAACTGTAATATCTAGAACCCACAAGCAGAAAGTATGATTTCCTCTCCAAAACAAATATATTTACTAGGTAGTTTAACAATAACTCTTTTTATCTTCTTTTTTTTTTTAATCTTTGTTTTACCTCATTTTTTTTCAATGCAGCATCTAAATATCAGACAATTAAAGATAATAAAAAGTATACAGGACAAGGAAAATTTATAGATGTTGATTTTTTATGTTTGGGACATAAAATTCCTTGATAATGGGCAAATGTCATACCATATACATAAGTACTCTTATGTACTAAGTAATACACTAAATAATTATATAACTACACTTATGTTAAGAAAACTTATGGGCCCACAAACAAAAAAATTGCAAAGCCTAAGAAACAAAAAAGCAAGCACAATATAGAAATCCCACACAAAGTGAAAAATAATTTATATTAACTTGTGACCAGTTTCCAAAATTCAAAATACTATTTAAAATATACTGTGTCCTACATTTATTTCTCTTTGAAGATTTTTAACTTACTCCTAAAAACCAGACCCTTTGGAGAGTTCCTTCTTGTCAGGCTCATGCTATTGATAAAGATTTCTTTAGAGCAAGTTCGACATTTACCACTTCTTTGTCTGTCCTAGTTTTTGTGGAGATCTAGCATGAGCTTCAAGGCCCTAGAGCCCTGAGACAAGACCCCTGCTCCTAGGAAGCTTCTCACCAGGAAGCAGAAAGAGCAATCATAACTAGAGAAGACATCAAAACTCAACTCCTGGAACACCCTTCAATTCAGCAGAAGTCAGAGACCTACTATCTTGGGAAATCAGAAAATACAAACCCTAAATTAGCCGCAAACTTTAGATGTATTTTCCATTAACTATTCAGAAAACAGAACAGTCATGGGGACTCAGTCCTGAAGCAACAGTCATTACCATCCACATTACACTGTGTTGCATTAAGCTTTCCAAAAATAGAACTCACATCTTCCAATTCACATATTCCTTCCTGTATCCCCAACAGATAATTTTCTCCAGTGGAAGAAACATTATGCTCTGACCTTGACTAACGTTTATCTGTGATACAGGAATTTGAATCTAGAAACTCAGGGCTTGGACTGGCTGACAAAGGCGCTTCTTACTTTGAAGTTTAGGCAGCAGGTATTTCATTATTATGTTTACATATAACAGTTATTTGTTTAGGTGTACTGGTTTGGTTATGAGTTTGTTCATATGTGGAATATAGAGAAAACAAATGGGTGTACTAAATAAAAAGACAATAAACTCTACAAGATGAATAATGGTTACCACAACTGAAAGTGGAAGGGAAGTGGGTAAATTGTGTAAAGGGAGTTGACTGTTTGGTGGATAGAACTCAACTTTTAATGGTGGTAATGTATTACACAGATGCTTATTTTTACTGATGTACACCTGCCATTTATATATGATGTTATACAGAGATGTTACTTCAATAAGTATGAGTTTTAAAATCATATAGGTATACATTTGAAGTCCAGCTATGCAACACATGGCATGACACAAATTATATGACCACGCTAAGTCTCAGTTTCCAACTATACAAATTAAGATAATAAAATATAGCTCAAAGCACGATGCACCTGATGTACTCACCTAGATGTCAGTAATTACCACAATAAAATATTTACACTGAAAAGAACACGGGATTGATATATGGGAAGAGTTTCTGGTGATGAGAAATCATAAATATAGAAGAAATAGTGAAGAGGGCATTACATCTGAAAAATACCTGAAATATGTTGTTATAGCTAATTTCCATAGCAAACTGTCTAATTTTTTAAGACTTAGATCTCTTTTCAAATTCCAGTCATTACAACTTCTGGTTTGCAAATAAAGCTTTGAAGCTACTGAACAAAAATAGGTACATCTGTACAACTTTATGATTCACGTCTGACAACTTTACAGGCGAGAAAAGTAGAGATGAAGAGAATAAAGGATAGGAAGAGATTTTTGAGCATTTAGAGAATTCAAAGTATTGGACTCTTATCCAGATTCCAAAACCTAACAGGAAAATTCAGGAACATATGTTTTATAAATGTATTGTTCAAAAATTAAGAAAAGGATAAGAAGTACAAATATTAATTGTTCAAAATTAAAATATGCCTTTAAAAGGGGTATATTGACTTGATAAAGAGTTCATAAGACACACTAGAAAGACTCTCAGAGTTTCATTCTCTCCCTCTATCTTTCCATCCCTTTCTTTTAGACCTCTTTTTTTTTTGAATGGCAGACATTGTATTCATTTTTAAAGCCTTTTATTAGGGAAATATTATGTTGAACAAACCTCTTATCCTCTGTGTCTTAATTACCTTACTTAAAAAGTGGCAATGATAATAATTTTACCTATTCAAGAAGCAAAGGAATTTAATTATACCAGTCAAAAGTTTTTATAAGAAGCTTCATTTGCCATAAAACTATCACAAAGAAAAACTGAAGTACCCCTTACTGGTCTTTCATGTAAATGCTTAATATTCTATGTAAAATACTGAATACAAAAGCTACTATTAGTTCTTTTATAGGCATGCTGGCCTAAGTAGTATATCTTGTTCCAATCCCTGACTGACAATTATATTAAAAATGTATGGACATGGAAGAAAACTCACAGGTTTCACTGGGTCTTTGGTTCCCTAATCTCATTTTCCTAGATGTAGTCATTTGTAGAAATGGGAACTATTTAATGTACAAATACAGATCTCTATTTCACTTTTGGGCACATGAGTCATTTACTCTTGATTTTTTTTTAACAAATTAAGTTGCTTCTAACTATAATTATCTAGAAATCATAGTGTGGGCCACTCTTTAGGCAGCTCTGTTAACTGTTACTTTTCTCAAAATATACATTGCATCCTTTGATAATCCCCACTTACAAGAAACAACTGTTCATGGAAGGAAATAAGGAGAAAAAAAATAACTATATCTCTCCACCACCATCCCTCAAGTAAATTCACAACTAAATGGTTTTTTTCCTACGTTCAATTAAAAAAAAAAACAAAAAACCAGTGTAATTTTTTTTCTAATTCTGATGCCATGAATGTTCTATAAAACAAAAGTTTTTTATAAAGAATATCAGATTAGCATCTCTGGAAACACTTGATCCTCATTAACTCACTTTTCACCCCAAATTCATGCTACTGAAAAGTCACCCCTCCAAAAAGACTTTTATTTTCTGAAACATAAAGATTGGAGCTTTGAAGTGACTAAGTGCCACACCCAAATTTCTTAATAACAAACACAGTTTTTAGCACAGTAACTAATTAAATACACAGACCTTTAGCTAACTCATTTGATAAACATAACCATCTTTCTAGCTAACTCAAATAAATATCCAAATATCATTATGACTCAACAAAACACAATTATATAGAGGCAACTTCAGCTTGTTTTAACTGTCAGTGACAACACAGCAAGTAAAAGTGCTACATATTGTTTGAAAATATATGGATAATTCTATGTTTTTACCACAAAACATTGAATTTCAACCAAAGATTCATGTTCTATTTGATAATTGGCAATTCTCAAGAGATGCTGTGACATAGCCCCTAAAGATGGACTATTTTATAAAATGCACTAACAAAACTGGATGCGTGATTGGAAAGTTGAAATGTTTTTCATTTCTGAGTCATGGACAAAATACCGGATGCTTGTGTCTGAAGTTGGAAAGCAAATCTAAGAATCATCCTGTTGACAGGATAAGTCAATCACTCGACAGATGTGGCCCAAATACAGACAGTCTTGGTCAACAGAACAGTCCCAGCTGACCACACTAATATCTACTGAGAAAAGGTAATGGCCATATAACTACATAAAATTGAATAGGTCTGAGAAGCCATGCCACCGATAAAATCCCAAACTGCAGATGATTGATTATAGTAAGCAAATGTATGATTCAATTAAAATGATAATCCCAGATCCATTCTTCACTTTGCCCATACATCTGATCTATATACTCTAGCTTCCATTAAAAGTGTGAATATACAAAATTTTTATAGTTATTCTATAATATTTTATACATGCTAGTACTTTATCATTATTATTGTGCTTCAATCTTGGTTTTTGCTAATTAAGTTTTATTTATTCATTCAACTTTCCACCCAGTTCATTGTTTATAACTTTATTAGACTGTTGTATTTCTCATAGATTTTACTAAGCAGAAAATAATGATAATGACAAAAATGTGGAAGACTGAAAAGACAAAGAACGATGTAATTGAAGGCTTTGTTCTTCAGGAATGGAGAAAAGGGGAGAAAAGGATATATATTATAGATCTTAATATTGAGATATATGCACATGCATATATGCTTACAATTTAGATGCTAATAAATATAATATAGGACTGTATACATGGCTGTGCTCTAAGAATACTAGAGTTAGTCAAATTTCTGAAAGATACAGATCATATAGGATCTTAATACAAATTTATAGTAAGTGAAACTAATGGACCCAAACCAGATGACATGAACAAGAAAAAAACAATCCAATTGCTTTATCACTTAGTAGCAATGGTTATATCTCCCTAAGAGATATGGTTATGATGATCACCACAGATCATCTTTCTATCATGTGGATGTTTCTGAACAACCTAATTTTAATCTTTCAGTGTGAGCCTAACAGACAAAACTCTACAGTTCCTGCAAAGGCATACCTAAAAGATGCGTTCTTACCCTCAGTGTCAGTCTCAGTAGATCCAAGGCATTTTCTTGTTACCAATGCTTTTTTTTTTATTAAAAATGTAAATCTCATCCATAATTTAAAGATATCCTCACAATAATCATGTAAAATAAACAGATCAATGTACTCTTTGATAATCATATAATTATTAACAGTTAGAACTAGTACTCATTCCCTTAAAAAATATATGTGGTCCCTCAAAAATTATAGCAACACAATATATATAACATACATATTTCAATACACACTCATAGAAAAAAGACCCAAATAGTACAGCATGTATTTCTATAAGCGAAACTCTCCTCTGTCTCTCAGAGTCCTATTTACCAAAGGGAATTACCATTAACAGTTAATAGTACCCATGTATTTTCTATGACGATGCACTTATGTAACCATTTATGACAAAAATAGATTTAAGATGAGTATTATACACTTTTCTTTTTTTTCCCTGCTTCTTTCTCTTTTACCTTGGCCATCTTCCCATCTGACAACATAGAGATATAGTCATTCTACTTACAAAGCTTCCTATATCTGTTGGCTGACTCTTAAAAGTGGATGTTCACTGTCAGTTTTTCTATTTTAATACACTGGATATTTTATAATGCCCCAGATGCAACTGAAAAATTATAGAAAATGTGAAAAACAAGGATTTACATCTCAAGAAAATAAGTTCATCTAAATGATCTCTGATTTAATCTTTTATAAGACACTTAAAATATGTACATATTTATAAAAGTGTTTGTAAGCTATTAAAATACGTGATCAAATTACTTGAAGCTGGTATAATAATTTGTTCTGAAAGACCCAATTTTATAAACATACATACAAAAAATATAAAACATATCTAGGGCCTTCCTGGTGGCGCAGTGGGTTGAGCGCCACACTGTGAAGCATCCACTGCACAGCAGTGTGAGTTCAATCCCTGGCCAGAGAGGGGACCCACATGGCACAGCAGACCTTTCCTGCCTTACCTGCTGCTCCCCTCAGCAGTGTATTTCAGTCCATCTGCCTGTTCTGTCCCCGCTCTGTCTCTGGTGAATTCTCCCATCTCCCACACCTCTGGCCTATACCCCAGTGCTTGTATGCATAAATAAATAAATCTTTTTAAAAATAATAAAAAATAAAACATATCTAATATTAATACTGATAAGTCAGTACATTTTCATATATGGCAATATTTTCCAGAAAACATTCTTTGGAGTTAAGCTCATACTCCTTATAGCTTGTTTTTCTTTCACGTGAATTATCTGATTCAGTAAACATGTTTGTCTCATAAGGATGCTTACTTAGAAAAGCAAGTGTATGGATCAGTTTCATAATGCTGGAACTAACGCATTAAGTGGCAAGAAAAACAAAAGATACTGAAATAGAATTTTTTGTATTTAAAAGGCCAATGGCAATAATAAACAAACATCTCCAGATTATGAACCATATGGTTTGAGCTTCTGTCATTTATGATAAATTATTTGGGGAGCACAAATGGGTATTAAAAACTTTTGAAAAAGGCTAAATACGCATTTTTCTTTCAACATTTTCCAAGCATTACTGCTAAACTCTCTTAGCAATTGTCTTCTAAATATTGCCCTTTTTCTAAGGTAAAAAAATACAAAAGATAATCGGTTCCTCTGGAATTCTCTCTGTTTGTCTGATTGTACTAAGCAGAAATATGCATATTTGCAGATCTGCCAAGTTCAACCCATTTTGCTGGAGTCTTCTCAGTACACTGGATATTTGCCAAAAAAACTAAACTGAGTTGTTCAAAGCTCCTTTTTACCCATCTGCAAAATCTCCCTCTCCCTCTACTGGTGACTCTAGTTTCCCTTTACAGATATTAGGTTTAAACAGGCAACAGAACACACATTTGGCACCATGAAGCTTTTTAACAATGGTGGTACTTCAGTACCCCCTTCTAATTATTTCACTTGAGAGTAGCTCTCGATCAATGTTCACGCTTCCCTGTGGACCTGAATAAATCTTTTCTGTGATAGGCTCTTCCTATAAGATTTGCAACTCTTACCACTATTTGGAGAGTTCAGAAGCAATTCTAAAAGCTGTAAGCAGTCTACAGACTTTTATTTGCACCACCGAACAGCCCCAGCTGATGAAAGCAAAATGAAAGGGCTGAGAAGGGCATGATATTTTCTGTGAGAGCAGCAGCTACAGCCATAATCAGCTGATCATGGTAGGGTCCTGCTTTCCTCCTATATTTTGCCTCCCAAGCATGGAATCAAACATTGGAGATCGTTGTGATTCATTTATGTTTGTGGAAAAAAGTCTCTCCAACTTGTCTAAGAAGAATTCTTATTCTCCTGAGGGTTTTATTTGCAACATTTTAAATCCTAAAGGATTGTTGGCATCAATGCCACACATTTTACTTTGTGCTCCTGGTTTTGTGACCAATATAGTAATTGTAATAAAGAATTTCTAGCATGTTTAGAATTACAATAAATTTATACAAACTAAATGGAAGAACTGTGGGAGAGCAAGGCAAATAGGTCTTTGAAAGAAGTCATCAATTAGTTCTCTGCAATGGAATTCACTTGATCAGATTCCAGTTCCTTCCATATGGGCTCAAAAGTACATGGATATCCGCAGGTGAGGGCCTGGGTCCAGGTGCCACACAGAGAAACTCCACAAAGACTGAGCACTTTGCTCTCCAAATTCTATTCTTCTCTATCAGAAAAATTAGTGGGGTTTTTGGTTCATTGACTCACCATTTTCTCTTTCTTTCACAGAAAAACTAGAAAAAGGGCATTCATGCCCACTGTAAATAGCTTTAACAAAAAGAAAACAAAACAGGATGAAACAAAGGAAGATTCTCTCCTCCAGTTACAAGAGCTGTCTGCAAAATACAATTACTGTATTATAAGGGAAATATATAAATTTAGCTGCGAGAGATTAAATAGAGCTGAGACAGAGAGAAACTAGAAAGTTCTTATCTGATTTGATGGTTAAAGACACTTAAATGGATTAAGATGAACAAATTAAATTATATCATTACTACCAATTACACAGGTTTTTCAGGAAAAAAATATTCCAGGAAAAACACACCCTGAGAATTTGAGTTATCTTAACTTTAGCAAATTGCTTCATAACTATTGATCAGAACTAAGGGTCAGCAGTCCATCACAGTGGGAGAGATCTCAAAAATCGCATTTGATTTATACAAACACACAAGAAATTGGCATCACTGGAGTGTAAATTGTTTTTAAAATAAAATATACATATTATCAAAAATTCTGTCAACATAGGGTATTTTATTCCCCAATATTTGAAATGTTTAATCTTTGCTATTTCCTCTCAGTAACCTATGTTTTTAAACAAACTTAGAACTTTTATAAAAACTCAAAACTCGTAAATCTCATAGCTATCTCACAAGATGTCATCTGTTCTCATTTTCATTTGTACTTCCTTCTTTATAACTAGAAGAAGACTCCATACAGAGGGGACAGATAAAGATCTGAAGGTGTGATCCAGGGACAGACACCTGGACGGAAGATGTCAGGCACACACCTGAGCCCCTCTGCTGCCGCAGGAAGGAAGGGAGCCTTTTCCCGATCAGCGCACCACAGGCTTCTTGGGCCTCACCAGGGAGTGCTCAGCTGCCCAAGCGCTCTCCTCTGATTGAGATTCAAAGCTCTGGTGGCAGAAGCCCCAAGTGCCTGAGCGTGTACTGAGGACTGTCTAGTGTATTCAGAGGGAGGAGTGTGTGAGGCAGCAGGTCCTAAATGCAAACACTCACCGTGTCCCAGTCCCTTTCCGCAGAGGACTGTTGGACTTTGGGGCGCCACTCTGAACCTGGCTAATGCTACTTCAACTATTTTTGTTCCCAGCTGGCTGCAGGGTGTGACATAAAGAGGGCACTTTGGTCCTGAAATAAATTGATGTGGATTCGAATAGCAACTCCATCACATCTGGAGGTAATTTAGGAACAAAATGAAAAACACATATGGGGAAGTGGACAAGTACTGTGAAATCATTTTTTATCACTAAGACAAGATGTAAATATGCATTATTCTAGGCAATGGGTTTTATTTCAAGGGAACTCATTTTGCTGGACCGTAAGTAGTATTTAGAATTTAAATACTACAGGCTATACGGGATGGACAGTGCACGATGGATAAGCTATTTAACGTGTCTGTATTTCATCAAAGATAAAGCCAAGTCATAAGAGTTAGCCCAGTGCATGTCTGTGGCTATCAAAAACAACTCAAGTAAACTGTTCTATGCATGTGGCACAGATCACGTGTTCAAACTATTCTGTCAGCAAGGTCTACACACTCTAGTTACCCTTCTTTTGACAGTCCCCTGTATCTACCTTAGCCACATTAAGTTTCCAACAGGATAGGGTTTTTTATTATTATTATTCAATTCCATGTGTGCAGATACTGCTATCCCAAGGCAAAGTCATACTCTAGTGAACAAACAATACCTTGTAAACCTATATACCACAGACTTTCACGGCTACCCAAGATCAGGGCAGTTAAATCCTTCCTGCCACAGTCACATGTCCATTCTTCAAGGGCAATAAAGAACAATTTTACTCAGAAACTTAGTAAAGGATTCCCCACTATGAACTCTGATCACCCTAACCATCAGGATTAGTTAAATGAGGTGATCAAAATAGACACCTGGCTATTATTTTCAAGCCACAGTTCATTAATCTTAAGAACTTCATATATTAATAAAATTCAATAGAGTTGGGGTCAGCTATAATTGTGCATTTTCAAGCAAAGTTCCATAGAGGTTCAATGGTGATGGTTGACGATGTCTCGGGCACTTCCCTGAAAGTGTGGTGAACAGGAGGGGACAGAGGAAGTGAAATGAGGGGACTCCAGGTCCCCATGGAACAGTTTCCTTTTTATATCTGTTTACACCACATTTTATTTCTCATAGTTGTATTGCAGCTAAAAAACATTTCAAAGTTCCTGACCTAGAAGATCTCTTTAGTCTTCTATAAAGCTCTATGCCTTCAAATGAATGCTCTTCAAAAACCAAATGGGGAATGGAAATTTAGAGTTTCTATTTAAATGGGTATATTAACATTCTTAGAATTCAAAGTCAACAGATTGAACCTTTCATCTTCTGTTTACTACTTTCAAAGTCCAGTCCCATTGTCCAGCGAGCAGAGTCCAGAGAGCCTGCCAGCTAACCACGCTGTGGGGCCAGCCGGCTCTCTGAAGTCTTGGCAAACAGGACATAAGTTTCACTGTTTAAAAAATCTCATCTTTTCTTCAAAATCAAATAGTGTCCTTAAATTCTGCCAGGAAAATACTTTCATTAGGAGACACACCAAAACTAAGGAGCTGAGAAAACAGTCGTCAATATCCTCCCCCTTCTTTCCCTCCAACCAGAGTATCTTGGATTTGATTTTCAGAGACCAATATTTGAAAGAGAGTATCTTCATAAATATACATCATATCTATTCATGCAAATTCAGGGAGAGCCACATTTAGATGGATGTCCTCCAACATGATTCTGTCTTATTTCTATGGGAGAAAGTACGTATGCATTAAGTTTAAATAAATCCTTCGGTCACCTAAGATTCAGTATCTCTAATGGCTGCCTCAGATTTATCATCAAATTGGAAGCTTAAGACATCTGGTGAACTTCAGGGAATCTGATACCTGTGTTCAGTCCTAGCACCAGCCCAACTTAACATCACTGTTCCCATGACCACCTTCCCATCCTCATTCCCCACAACTCCTTTCTTCAAGTCTTTACTTACTATTTGGCCACATACTCTTCATAGAGTAAACCAGAAACACTGCTGCTAATCTCCTGAACGTCCCCATCAGGTCTGTAAGCACATCTGTATATACCTGACTGTCACCACCTTATCATGTTGAGATAAATACCCACCCAGCAGCTACAGAAGTATCCAGCACCCCACAACTCATTCTCCCCCAACCCCTCTTCTCAGGAGCCAATAGCTATAACCTCTCCTTCCACACTCTTCCATTAACACTTACACATGTTGAGGAGTCACTCATCCCAACATCTATGCTGCTACTGAATTCTCTCCACCTCATTCACAGACTTTTGAAATAACTGTCTCTTTGCTAGCTCCATCTCCTCACCTCCTACTAATCCCTCAAACCACGTCAGCTCTGTTCTGCCCTTCCAGTACAACCTCCCTTGCCAAAGTCATTAAGGACATTGATGTGGGAAAACACAGAGGGTTGACTGAGTGTTCACCTTCCCTGACCCTGAGCTATATTGGACACTCCCTGCCAACTCATTATTCCCTCTCTTTTCCCAAGGATTGGAATAGGTCCTCTGTTCTTTATCACACTATTGTCTCCACAAAAGTGTTCTCATGCATTCCCACTCTTAGTTCCCAAAGATGAGAGCAGGATGCCCAACACTCACCACTGGTCTATCTCAGATCTCAGACTCACGTGTTCAACTATCAACTTTTCCATTTGGAATTCTCACTGGTATCGCAAGTGAAACAAGCTGCTCCATGACATATTAATACCATAAGACTGGGTAACATCTATTCTTCCTAAAAATAGCCCAAGCTGATCAATGCTCTGATTATCAATAGTAATGAAATTATCTAATTCTCATGTGACACAAAAATAACCACAAAAGAAAAAAAAATCATGCTAAATTAAGTGATCATCATTTAAAAAGTATAAACATTCTAGTGTAGTGATTTCCTCAGTTTTTTTCAAACAACTTCAAATTGAAGCTCTTCAATGGCATCTTCCCTGAGTTTTGTAAGCCCTTTTCAGTAAATTTCTTATCAGAGTTTGAATCATTTTTGTGATAAAACAGTGGTTGAATCTTTTTAATTTTATAATTGATTTTATACAGCAGTTGAGTAGATTTCTCCTCTTTTAGGGTCCTTTGTTTGTTGAAATGAATTGCTAACTTAGTATAAAAGGGGCAACAGATGCTCCAGTGCTTCTGGACACCACCAGTCTCCTGCGTGACGGCACAGTTAACGGCGCATGTAACTCATGAAGGGCTTCATAATGCAGTTGTTGCCCTATAACCAAACATGATGGCTTCCAGAATCACTTAAAGACCTCGTCTAAAAAGAGATTTTTCTAGATGAGCTTCAAGACTTAAAACCAGCTTTAAAAAATTATGTGAATGATAGTTATCAACTACTAAGAATTTTTACATTCTATTATTTCTTTACAAATCATATTTCCTATACCCCTCCCTCCCTTTTATTTGCTTTATTTTTCATATAAGTAAAACCCGGAGCATTCTCCATATGGTGCAATCTACTTGAATAACCCAGAATCAAATACCTTATTGGCAAACTTAGAGCAATCAATTTTATGAGTAATTGTGAAGATAAAGTTTGATCTCAGAAAACAAACCATAAACCCTTACAGAGAGCGGACAGTTGAGACGGCAACACAAATCCCAAAGTGCTATCTTTGTCTATTGCATCTAAGTTGCTTCACCCACCACCCTCTTTCTACCAGTGAATAAGCTGACAAAATGGTCAATTTATCTATTCATTTCTAAATAGTGTTTTCTAGGCAGAAATGAAAGTCCTGTCTTTATTACATTTCCCAAAATGAAACTATTATTAAAACACTGATGTCTTTAAGTATCTTTACATAACAAATCGCTTTTAGCAAAATAGCACTTAGTTACATTCCAGCCTCTGTGTCTTTTAAAAGCATTTCTTTATAGAAATATTAAAATACCCAAGTACCTTTTGCAACATGGTTGTCATTTGAAATACCAGTTCTTCATGTCCCTGTTCAGTCACTTACCTAAAAGAAGAAAAAAAAAGAAGAAATTTAATTTTAAATCATTTCAACTTATACTGAAGAACATAGTTTTTAATATTTCTAATAAAATAGGTTTATAGTAGAAATTGGTAGTTTATAAGAGAATTGTCACTCTATTAAAAATGTGAAAGAGGGCCTCCCTGATGGCGCAGTGGGTTAGGCAACACACTGTGAGCAAACCGCAACCACTGCAGCACGAGTTCCATTCCTGCTGCCGGCTGGAGAGGGGACCCACATGGCGCAGCAGTCTCTCCTGCTGTGCCCGCTGCTCCCCTCAGCAGTGTGTTTCAGTCAGTCTGCCTGTTCTGCTCCCAGCTCTGTCTGTGGTGAATCCGCTCACCCCCCACACTTCTGGCCTGTACCCCAGTGCTTGTATGCATAAATAAATAAAAAAAAATCTTTAAAAAAAAATGTAAAAGAGGGCCTCCCTGCTGATGCAGTGGGTTGAGCACCACACTGTGAAGAATGCATGGCACAGCAGCACGAGTTCGATCCCTGGCCAGGGAGGAGACCCACATGGTGCAGCAGACCTCTCCTGCCTGAACCACTGCCCCCCTCAGCAGTGCATTTCCATTGATCTGCTTGTTCTGCCCCCAACTCTGTCTCTGGTGAATCCTCTCACCTACCACAACTCTAGCCTATAAGCCAGCTCTTGTAGGCATAAATAAAAAAGCCAATATTTCAGGAGCTTAGAAAAGTAAGCAAGAGAGGGGAAAATAGCATGCATTAGAGGAGCAGGTCTACAAAATTATTAAAATATTCATCTAATCACAAGAAACTTCAAGGCATATTAGTAGATTTGAGATGGTCAACATAATTGCAAAAAAAAGATACAATCTTTGAATTTATAAGTGAGAATTGCTTTTATTGGTTCAAATTCCTTTATATACTACATATGAGTGAAACCATCCAGTATTTATCTTTCTCCTTGTGATTTATTTCATTTAGTACAGTCCCTACAGTTTCACCTATATTGTCCCAAATAGTAAGATTTCATCTATTTTTTTTTTATAGCTGAGTAGCCCATTGTGTAAATCACATGATCTCTGCCCAACCATCTGTCCATTGCCACTTAGATTGTTTTCATATGTTGCAAATAGTCGTGCAAGCCACTTTAATGACTGCAGATTTGTGCCTTGGGCTGTTGTTTCATAATATACTTAGCCATTATCTCTTTAATGACACTAAAATGATTTTCAAATTTTTTAAATAATACTTCAAATATGCAGATATAGTATTCAAGCATTTGATACTTTCGCACTAGGAGCCTTGTGTAGATGAACCTAGTCTTCCTGAATAGATTTTCAGAGAAAACTTAATACAAAATTATACCCCTTGACTTTTCTCGGAAAGTTATTTTAAGTGTTTGTCTTAAGGAAGAATAGGTCAAAGGATGTCAGCTGTGGATTAACAGGAAGAGACCATTTGGAATCTTTTGGTCTAGCTGCAAAATCAGATTCTGCCACTTGTTAACTGCGGGCTCGTGCCAACTGTTTAAAACCTGAGTCTCAGTTCTCTGCCATGAAATGAGGATAGGATTATAGTTAGTTAATGGGACATGGTTTAGCATAAATTTGTCACTCAAAATTTGGTAGATATTATCATTCATGGACAGGGTGATATGTAGGATTCATTCTAAGTATTTTATATATACTTATCCACACATTCTCACAATATACTCTTTGTCCATGAGAATAGATTCAGACTCTATATTGAACAAGTTCACAACCAATGCTGATGCAAGATTCTGGCTGTCTTTGTGCGGCTAGGTCAATATTCTCCACTATGACATCCTATCTTTCATTGTCATTTCTTTTCCCACGTTTTCCTAATACTCTAAAGATTTTTTTAATTTGAATGCTTGGAAAAGACTCTTTTGAAATCTAATTTAAAATATAGTAATATCTATCTCTTGAAACTGTCATTAAAAATCAGCTCTCAGGCCTCCCTGGTGGCTCAGTGGGTTGAGCAACGCACTGTGGGGTGGGCCACAGCCACTGCGGCGCAGGTTCGATCCCTGCTGCTGGCCAGGGAAGAGACCCACACGGTGTAGCGGACCTCTCCTGCCTCGCCCGCTGCTCCCCTCAGCAGTATGTTTCAGTCAGTTTGTCTGTTCTGTTCCCCGGCTCTGTCTCTGGTGACTCCTCTCACCTCCCTGAACTCTGGCCTGTACCCCAGCTCTTGTGTGCATACATAAGTAAAATTTTTTTTTAAAAAAATCAGCTCTCATTTATCTCATTCAAATTACCTTTTCCATCATTACTACTTACTTTATTCATCTCACAAGGTCAAATTTGCTGCTATTTCCCTTTATATACATGCAAACTTCCATCTCATTTTCCTGTCTCCTAGCTGATCTCAACATAATTCATTTTTTTGGTGTTTTTATTACAAAAGAACTACCTATTTTGCTGGCTGTTTTCCATACCCCTGAGCTGCCGTCTACTCAAGTCCCTTCTCTTGCGACCATCACTCAAGCTCCCTTGTCCACCGGCTTCCATTTGGGTTTGGCCAGAGGGATACACCAGCAGGTGATCCCAATGTGAAAGAGGAGAGATTAACTTATCTATCCCTCCTGACCCTCCCTGCTTGATATCCTGGTGGGACTTCATCCTACAGCACTAAGTCTCCATCAGGCTATCAGATGGTCCTGCCACATTCTACAAATATAGTTTCCTCCAACTCAATCTGGAGGTCTAGTCTAAGGGTCATGATGGTTACTCCATGGTACACATAACCACTGATGTTCCCTTAACCCAATTCACTGCCTTTCAAGTTGTCTCTTCATGAAGTTTCAAGCGTTCTGGCTGAGTGTCCCCATTATTACTTTTCATTAAAAAAAAATGGGAACTTATAAAGCACAAAGGTATGTCATGTACAAGGCATATAAACTAAGAGAAAGATACTCTTGAAATAAGGTTTAAAAAGAAACACAATACTTCCAGAATTGTTTATATCACACAAATGCACACATAGAGTTATTGTCTTAAAACTCATGTAATACTATTTTGGAACATGGTCTTTTTTGTCCTCAAAGATATTGGTCATGCCAGAATACTTACAAACTCACTTGTTTTAACGTTTTCTCAGCATTTCAGAAAATAAGAACGTAACTATCTAATGATGGCAATATACAACATCACTTAAAAACCTCTGTTTTAGGGGCCTCTCTGGTGGCGCAATGGGTTAGGCAATGTACTGTGAGGCAAACCACAGCGACTGCAGCAAAAGTTCGATCCCTGCTGCTGGCCGGGGAGGTGACCTGCATGGCACCGCAGACCTCTCCTGCCTCACCCGCTGCTCCCCTTAGCAGTGTGCTTCAGTCAGTCTACCTGTTCTGCTCCCCACTCTGTCTCTGGTGAACCCTGTCACCCACCACCCCCCATACCTCTGGCCTGTAAATAAATCTTTTTTTAAAAATTCTGTTTTAATATATGTCTTCAAGGGATACGTTCATAATTTTTATATGAAAGAAACTTGAAGGAGATTGTTTACTTTCTTTTTTTTTAAGATTTATTATTTATTTATTCATACAAGAGCTGGGGTACAGGCCAGAAGTGTGGGGGGTGAGAGGATTCACCACAGACAGAGCTGGGAGCAGAACAGGCAGACTGACTGAAATCCCCTGCTGAGGGGAGCAGCGGGCGAGGCAGGAGAGGTCTGCTGCGCCATGTGGGTCCCCTCCCTGGGCGGGGATTGAACTGGCGCTGCTGTGCCGTGGATGCTTCACAGTGCGGCACTCAATCCGCTGCACCACCAGAGAGGCCCAGGAGGTTGTTTACTTTCATTGTCAGTATGTAATTCATACAAAAGCACTGGTTGAAATCAGTGAGCAAGGAATATTAACTAAATGCTCCAGAACAGATAAGTGGATCAAGAAAATGTGGTACACACACACACACACTGGAATACTAGTCAATGATCAAAAGAAATAAACTCATGCTATTTGTAGCAGCACGGAAGGCACTGGAAGGGCTAGTCCCAAATGAAGTATTAATCACAAAAAGAAAGATAAAGATCGATGGTTTCACTTATATGTAGAATACAGAGAAACCAAAGGACCAGAAAAAAAGACAAGCAAGGGCCTCCCTGGTGGCACAAGCAATGCAGCACAAGTTCTATCCCCAGCCAGGGAACTGACCAACATGGCGCAGCAGACCTCTCCTGCCTCTCCCGCTGCTCCCCTCAGCAGTTGTAGTTCAGTGGATCCACCTGTTCTGCTCCCCACTCTGTCGCTGATGAATTCTCTCATCCCGCAGCACCTCTGACTTGCACTCCAATTCTTGTATGCATAAATAAATCTTTTTTAAAAAAAAAAAAGACAAACTTAAAAACGGACCCTTGAAAGTTGACTTTAGATCTGAACTACGCAGGGATGATGGGGGAACGGAGAGGAAGAAATGGGTGGGGGAGAGTGAGAGCAAACTCGATTATGATAGAGGACTATGGGTGCTTTTGTTGTGTGAAAACTATGGTGGCCAAGCCTGAGGGGGGAAATCTGATGATGTGAAAAATCAAAGATGTGCAATAATGATACAACATCAATTAGAAGAAAATAAAGAAATATTATTTGACTAGGCATCTCTTGCCCCCAGTTAAATTGCAATAACTAAAATTTAGACGTGAGCATGTCTATAATTTACCATTTCTTCTTTCTTTTGATAACTATCATTATTAAACATTCATGATATAAACAATACACTCCTCACATGTGTTACCTATTTAATCTTCATAACATAGAACATGGGGATGCCTATGTCTCTTTTACAGACTTAAAAAATGAATCACATTAAGGTCAGGTAGCTTGACCAGACTTTGTAAATGGCAGCGCTTCATTCATCTCCAAAGTCTTCTTTCTTATTATAGTCTGCTTCCTCCTTTAAAAGTTTTGAATGACATTTAACTTGCTATCAAGAGGTTAGACAACTTTATCATTCCCAAGTCTTGCTATATCATATCACGAATTACTACCTGTCCATATCTTCATGCAATGTAATTTGGTCAATGGTATCCTCAAGCTATAGAGATAGTGGTATGTTTCCTTTCGATTTCCTCTTACTTTTCAAGAAAGATAAGAACTTCAACAGCTCTTAATTAACATTCAAATCCTAAGAGGTTATGAAAACATGAAGGACTCAAATACTAAAGGGTAGGAGATCATCCACTGGCTTAGAGTCCCTGGATCCATGACCCTGAAATCCCCAAGGGCTTTTAATTTTAATCATAGAGTCTTGATAATTCTGAACAACTTCACGCGTTCACCTTTCCAAGGTGATCCTTCTGCATATTAAAGTTTGACAAAATAAGGCAAGAATCTTTGTCTCACTTCAGTGGCCCCTGAATGAGCAACAGTATATCAGCACCACCAAGGAACCTGTTAGACAGGCTAATTCTTGGGCTTCCATCCCAGACCTTCCAAATTAGAAATTCTGGGAATGGGGCCCAATAGTGTATTAGCAAGCCTCCCAAGTGACCTGATGCAAGTAAAGTTTGAATACCACTTCCCTATGTGAAGCAATTTGCTAGATTCTTTGTCTTATTTGTAATCACTCGTTTATGGGTTATTCTCAATCTTCAATTTCTCAGAATGTTCTTGAAACTCTCAACAGCAGACCTCTGGCACACACAGTGTCCAATGCCCCCCATTTCTCTCACCCTGTCCTTGTCATATGTATCTTATGTCTCGTTTAAAAGATTAAAGCATCAACAGCTGTAGTGTCCACATTCATATAAATTTACAAGGACTCACTAAAACTACAAACAGGTACTCAGTGACTTCTATCAGAACCGCTGTTCTCAAATTCCCTGGAAATTACAGATGCAACCACAGACTTCAAATGGCCAGCATGATAAGTTCTTAGAAAAGCCTTCCCACAGTTTACTTTGTATGTGTTAAACAGCCCTCTTTCTGCCTTAATCCCAATTTAGAAACTACAACATTTAAGTATTCACAAGAAATTTCCATGGGGAAAAAAACAATCAAAAGGAAAGATGAAAAAGTCAGGTCCAGGTGTCAAAGAATAAAACATGTTCACAAAGACCCTGCCCAATTACATGGAAATAGGGTATCACATTGCGAAACAGTCTCTGTGGACCCCACTGTTTCCATCTCTTACGTGAGTGGATGGACAGCAGGGCACGAGTCAGCACTTCACATGACAATGCGGAACAGAACAGGGAAATCAACCTGTCAAGCGCACCTGCGCAGAGTACTCCATCTGATGTTTAGAACTGGTCGCTCTCAGCTACTTTTGTTCTAGTCCCAATTCCTAGAGATTGTGAAAGACAGTGCTGCCGCATGAAGCCCTCGCTACCAGCTCCCTCAGGCTGTTCTGTTGAGTCTTTGAACACGCTGAGCTCTGCTGACAAACACATTATTTCCTCTGGGAACTCAATACCAGGTCCAGCGTCTTTGCATACATGTTTGTTCTTCCCTAAGAGAATTGGGAGCAGGTCCTCCCTGGTTGCACAAGGGGTTAAGCACTGCACTATGAAGCATTTGCAGCCACTGTAGCATGAGTTTGATCCCCGGCCAGGGAAGAAATCCACATGGCTTGGCAGACCCCTCCTGCCTCCCCCGCTGCTCCCCTCAGCAGAGTATTTCTGTCGACCTGCCTGTTCTGCTCCCCACTCTGTCTCTGGTGAATCTTCTCACCCCTTGTACCCCTGGCCTATACCCCTGTTTTTGTATGCATAAATAAATAAATCCTTTTTAAAAAGAGAATCCAGAGCAACTTAAGTACTCTTCTCTTCACTGTGCCTACAACCCTCATCTCTTTTTTTTTTTTTTAAGTTATTCCCAAAACACTGTATTTTTCATGTATATTTTTTTTTCTTACAATGTTTGCTTTCTTTTCCAGGTGTAGTCCCAAAGAATTTCCAACACCAATTCACCCATGTACCATCACCAAAGTCTCTTGTGTTCTTCCCATCCTTGCCTTGATCCCAATCCCTCCCTCTTCCCTTCAGATGACTCCTGATTTGTAGTTGTCTGTTTATTTTTGTTTTGTTTTGTCGTGTTCTTTTGTTGATTTTTTTTTGCCTTGTTCCCCTATATTCCCCCTATAAGTGAGACCATCCAGTACTTTTTTCTTTTTCCAACTCTCCTCTCTTAATGATGCTGTGTTTTGCTTAATTCGATTGTAAATGCACTTTCCTGGCCTTCTTCAGAACCACAGTTCATTTGATTCTGCTGGCCTTTGACTGTGAATAGCTTTTGGTGGTGAAATATATCACACTTCTTTCTTTCTTTTTTTCTTTCAAGGGAGAGTATTTTGCTTTGAGGTTGGCAAAGAACTCTGAGATTCATTTGTAATGAATAAAATATTAACTACACAGATACTTTCAACATCAATTTCTCAACATTTCATTCCTCCCTATACCCAACAGAAAGCCCACATAAAGATAAAGACTCACTATCTTTAAAGGTAAAGATAGGCAATACAGCTGCCTAATTTTAGCAACTATTTGAGTGGAATAACAGGTACAGTGCTTTCTCTAGTATTCTAGGCATTTTTAGCAATGTACATTTTTATTCATACCCCATAACTCTCTAGTCCCACCTAACTACAAAAAAGTCATATCTGATCAACTGATTAATTAGATAGATGGCTTTGTAGGAACCTCCAGCACTAAGAGTAGTAGATCTAAAATCTGAAAAAAGGGCCCCCCCTGGTGGCGTAGTGGGTTGGGCACCACACTGTGGGGCGGACCTCAGCCACTGCAGCACGGGTTCGATTCCTTCTGCTGGCCAGGGAGGGGACCCACGTGGTGCGGCGGACCTCTCCTGCTGTGCCCACTGCTGCTCCCCTCAGCGGTGTGCTTCCGTTGATCTGCCTGTTCTGCTCCCCGCTCTCTGTGGTGAATCCTCTCACCCCCCACACCTCTGGCCTGTACCCCAGTGCTTGTGTGCATAGATAAATAAATCTTTAAAAAAAAAAAATTAAAAAAATAAAATAAAATAAAATCTGAAAAAATGGCTCCCTGCAAAATGATAGGTCGTATTAGCAGTGTAGAAGGGATTACCTAAGTGCATTCCAATTTTGTTGAAGATGGCATAATTAAACAAAAACACACAACAACAACTAATAATAATAATCTATCACTTTGAATTGCCTACTTTACCTTATGTCAATCTTTATCCAAAATGACCCCATGAGGGGGCCTCCCTGGTGGTAGAGGTTAAAGTCTCAGCACTATCAAGCTTTCACCAGCCACTATGTCTTGAGTTCAATCCCCAGCCAAGGAGTTGACCCACATGGTGCCACACACCTTTCCTGTCTCACCCACTGCTCCCCTCAGCAGTGTTTCAGCAGATCTACCTGTTCTGCTCCCTACTCTGTCTCTGGTGAATCCTCTCACCCTCCCACCCTCCATCTCTATTCTACACTCCAGTTCTTGTATGCATAAATAAATTTTTTTTTTAAAATGACCCATGAAAATCATCTGATATTTATATTCTACAGACAAGGAAAGTAAGTCTTTAGGAAGGGATTTTTCCAAGACAACGTGGCTTACAAATGGTTGGACTGAAAACCAAACATAGGTCTCTCTGGTTTATACAGCCTAGATCTTAGCTACAATTGTTTTTTGGAAGTCAAGGTAAGGTAAACTACATGATATTTTGGAATATCAGGTATTAAATGGTTTGGCAGTTCATAATCTCTACAGATAGGAATTTAAGTTGAGATTTGAGGAAATTAAAAGGAGAGGATCAAAAAGGAAACTGGAGGGAAGAAGGAAAGAAAGAGAAAGATGCTAAGGAGGCTACAAGATGAATTCCTACTGACCTAAGCGAACACAAAACAGAACATCTCAAGCTCAAGATAACAGTCTGGCTCAGCAAGAGTCAACAAAGAGATAAAATCCAAAGCTTAAGTTAGATTCTGTTTTTATAGATTTAAATATCAAACTATGCAGTTTGACTTCTATTTTTTTTAAAGATTTATTTATTTATGGGCCTCCCCTGGTGGCGCAGTGGGTTAAGCAACGCACTACGAAGCAAATCGCAGCCACTGCAGCACGAGTTCGATCCCTGCTGCCGGCCAG
>JAGFMF010011608.1:6144510-6159272 GCA_019455555.1 Galemys pyrenaicus | reverse complement strand
CCCCTCCCTGGCCGGCAGCAGGGATCGAACTCGTGCTGCAGTGACTGCGGTTTGCTTCATAGTGCGCTGCTTAACCCACTGCGCCACCAGGGAGGCCCAAGAATCTATATTTTTACCATTGCTCCCAAATAGATTTCTCAGTCTCAAAAAGGAAATACAGAGGGAATTTAGCTGCAGTATTATTCCTGGATAATAAGAAGAAGCAGCACTTGCAGAGACAAGAAGTCGGACACCTTCCGCAGAGGCTGTCTGTGGTGCTGGCTGAGACAGAAGCCAGTGCATGGGCGTTTGAAGTCCCAGACAGATGTTTGAGCCATTGATGGATCAAAACAACACACAGGCAGGGGAAGGAGCATCCATCTGGCCTCTCCCACGAGAACACCACCATCATCTGTGCATGGAAATGTTTAAGGCTAGCAACACCCTTAAAAGAAGATCCACTCGGATCCCTTCATTTTCACGTGTGAGGACATCTTCACCAATTTTTGCTATTTTCAAAATGTGAAAAATAAAAAGGTTAATCCTAAGAAGTTAAAGAAATCAACCTCTTTTTAACATCTATGTAAATAGTTCTTGCTTGAGACAGGTGCACTTTACCACGTAACTCTCACTGTGGTGAAAAGGCAGATGAAGAAAGTAGCTAGGGCGGAGACAGAAATAAAATGCATCCAAAAGAGAGAGAGAATTTAGTTGGTCAGTCGAGTGAAATTGCGATTCACGGGAAAATCCAAGAGAGAGAGGAAATGCTGTTCCTGGACAACCAGCAGCTACAGCCAAATAAGGGTTTTGGAGGCAGATACAGTTGTGGTTTACATGAGCGAAAACCTACAATCACCAGGGCCTGATTGCTAAGGAACTAGCTGCTGCCTTGGTGACTACTTGTCAGAGAACCCGGTCTAGGCATTAAGGGAAAAAAAGGGTTTATCAGATCATCAGTCGGAGTAGAACTGGTGGGAGAGCATAGTGGAGACAGGCACCTGGAAGCAGGAGTTCAGACTGAGGAATAATCTCTCCTATAATACAAGAGGCTACATTTGTATACCTGCCTCTTAGGTAGTAACACATGAGCATCCCCACTTTGGAGTTAAGTTTTTTGTTCTCTAGGAACAATTGGTGAAGTCAGCGATGACTCAGAGGAGGGAGCTGAGCTTAGGACAGGTAAGTGGCTGAGGCTGAAACCACACAGAAGGCCCAAAAAAGGACTCAGGATGGTGGCAGCAGAAATGACAACTTCGTGTATAGTGTTCATCCATGGCAGCAATAGAATACTGGGTCCAAAGCTCCCTCACCCCTTTACTGGGCACTGAAGATGTCAAAAATGACTACCCAAAGGTTACCTTTGGGTGACCAGAGGAAAGGGAGGAAAGGATTATCAGAATCCACTCACTTTCATTGATCCTTCTGCAAGGATAAGAGACATCAAATAAGCTGAGAAGTCTTACAGTGTGTTCCTCAATTCCTTTCTTTTCCTCTCTCCATTCTGTCTGGTAAACACAGTTTGTACTTTCTTTCCAATGCATAGATTTTGCCTTCTGAATAATCACTTTTGCAGACCAGCAAATGGGTTGGCAATAGAGTAGATGCAGGAGACATTCACTCCCAATCATGCTTAAGAATAAAATTGGGTGAATAAAAATGACTTTGCTCTAAGCAGAACTTTTCCAGCCCACGGCCTATGTCGCACATGGCACCGTAACTCTTTCCCCCATGCCTGGCAAGCGATGTACAAACAGCTAAGTCCTTTAAGTTACCAACAAACAGAAATGAAGACAATGCTTTCTTCAAAATCCAGGAGTCCTGCTGCCCCTTCACAGCTTTCTGAAGGGACCTCCTTTCGCTCTATACCAGTGTGGGCACAGTGGTGGGGAACCGAAAGGGTGATGAGAACAAAGGTCCCCTTGTGGGACCTGCTGGGCCAACAGGAGAGCCTGACTCAGTGATACAACACCACTGGGGCAACCCAGGGGCTCCAGAGCTTCCCCCTGACACTCTCAGACCTGGAGTGCGAACTTGCCTCTGAAATGACTGCCAGCGCGAAGTGTTTCTGAGCTGCTTTTGTTGAGCCTTTGACTTTGGAATTCACTAACACTTGGACAAGCAAGCTTGATTTAACGTCTTGCCTGACCAATTGTTGTTCTTGACAATTTTTTTTTCAACACAGGAGTCTTGCACTTGGAAATGAATGGGGTGGGGATGGGGGGTGGATCCAGTATTCAGCAGAATTCCAAAGTGACCAAAAGATGTAACGTGCTTGCTGATGAATGAAAAGTACTCCTTTGGGTTTTTACATCCATTGCATCACTTGCCTGAAAAATGACACAAGTGCCAGCATCTGCAAGCTCTAGGGCCATATGAGCAGAATAGTAAAATGGTGACCTCAGTGGAGCATTTTAAAAATCTATTTAATTGCATGAAGAATAGACAATGCCACTCTGGAGAGAAGTCGATGGCATTCTTCACTTCAAAGGTCATAAAATTGGTGGGGAAAGTCATCCGGATCTTCACTGATGAATGGGAATATCTTTTGCAGATCCTGCTTTGACTGTTTTTCCTTTTTATATGGAAAGTCATCTGTGAAAGAGATGATTCAGAGGCTTTACGGGAGCGTGTGGGCTTCTCTCTGGTACTGTACTGATGTCATGCAGTGTGGCATTAGGTTAATCGGCCTGCTTTTAATGCCATCTGTATTTTACTCAGCCAAATGGAACACGATAATGATGACACTAAGTGGCTGAATGTTTATCACAATAAAAATTTCTACTAGGAAAATATGTTTAAGAGGAGTCAAGATAATCGAATTACCCTTAGGTCATTTACCAGCCATTTGAGGCTTCTTCTCTGAATGTCTCCATTGGGAGTGGCCTTATAAAACTATTACACAAAATGTCTCTAATGCACCACATCCTGATGTCACCAAAAGTATAGTTTGTTCATGAAACCTGCCAGGCATTTAGTGAATTACTGGAAAGGTTATCATTTGTTAGGTATGAGCTTGAAGGAGAAAAGGAAACATTATAGATCCAAAGTAGCATTCAGCTCATGCAATTTCAGACCATCTATGACTTCTGCAGTTCTAAAGCCTGTGTCACTGACTCATAGGAACCACACATTCCCTCTTGCCTGTGAAGTCAGGCTGAAAGGGACCAAGAGAATGCAAAACTCAGGGCAGTGACCTAACCCAAGGGAACACCATGCTTGCGGTGAAGAGTGGCTTGGCTCTCTGAGTACTAGCGTTTCCTGAGGTTTCTGTACCTAACTCTTAGGCAATTGTGAAACATTCCATTGCCTATCCAGAGAAAACACCAGAGCCCAAAGGATTTAATGTCACGCAATAGCTTTAATAACCTTAAAAAGACAAGACTGAAGAGGAAATGCAAATGGCCAAGAGGCATATGAAAAAAATGCTCAACATCACTTATAATCAGGGAAATGCAGGTCGAAACCACAATGAAATACCACCTCATGCTGGTGAGAATGCCTATATTTAAAAAACTGGCAAAAACAAATGTTGGGATGCTGAGAAAAAGGAATGCTCTTACATTGCTGCTGGGAATGCAGCTGGTTCAACTACTCTGAAAAGCTTTGTGGAGGAGCCTCAAATGACTAACCACGGATCCACCGTGTGACCCAGCAATTCCACTCCTAGGAACTTACCGAAAGGACACAAAAACATGAATTTGAACGGAAACCTGATCTCCTGTGTTTATTGCAGCACTATTTACAACAGCCAAGATATGGAAACAACCTAAAGGCCCCAAACCAGATGGCTGGATTTTAAACAACATACTATTCAGCAATCAAAAAAGATAAACTTTTTCCATTCACAGCATCATGGAAGAAACTGGGAGAGATTATGCTCCATGAAATAAGTCAGAAGGAAAAAGAAAAATATAGGAGGAATACAGGGAAGACAAACAAAGTTTCTTTTTATATATATGGAGATAGCATAATGTTCTCTTTTTTTTTTAATTTTACTTATTTATGCATATAAGAGCTGGGGTACAGGCCAGAGACGCCAGGGGTGAGAGGATTCGCCAGAGACAGAGTGGGAAGCAGAACAGGCAGGTGGACTGAAACACACTGTTGAGGGGGCAGCGGGAGACAGGAAAGGTCTGCTGTGCCATGTGGGTCCCCTCCCTGGCTGGGGATGGAACTCATGCTGTAGTGGTTGCAGAAGGCCCAGTGTGGCGCTCAACCCCTTATGCCACCAGGGAGGCCTGCCAAACAAAGTTTCAAAAAAAAGAGACAAAACTTGCAGGCAAACTGTAGATCTGAGGCATACATCAGAGGGGAGGGAGGGAAGGGTTGAAACAGGGGAGGGAAGAGCACAAGGGACACTGGTGGTGGGAGGTGGCGGACACTTATGGGGACTGCACCTGAGGACAGACGTCAAAACACTGCACAAAAATGAACAACGACGTAAGAAACTTGAAGTGTAATAAAAACACACACAAATTTAAAAATAAAGACAAGCCCGACATAGTTGCCTTCTACCCATATAAATGCACGGACCCGTCTTCCCCCTAGACTGGACTTCTCAAAGACAGATCAGGACCGGGCCTCCCTGGTGGCACAGTGGGTCAAGCAACGCACTATGAAGCAAACCGCAGCTACTGCAGCACGAGTGAGTTCGATCCCTGGACTCTGGCCTGTACCCCAGCTCTTGGATGCATAAATAAATAAATAAATAAATAAATCCTTAAAAAAAAAAAGAATATGGTTGTTAGAAGACACCCAGAATACCCCACACAGGCACGTCGCTTAGACACTTGAAACCAACTTGACAAGTGGGAACCACATGAGCTCTGAGAGCAGAAAGTCTTCTGTTTACATCCTGATTCTGCCATTTCCTGTCTGTAATGCTGTAGCTCAACCTCTGTACAGATTTCCTCCATTTCAAAAAGAGGAGAAGCTCGCAAGACCAATATATATTAGTGAGTGTACAAAAAAATACAGTTTGATAAATGGTAATTATTATGAGAGTGTCTCCTGAGGTTCTTTATAGCAAGTTAGGAGTCAAGGCACATCATAATTCATATTCATAATAATAATAAAATACCTCCCACGTACGTAAGCACAATGTACCGCATACATTTCTAACAGAGTCAAGAAGCATACAAAGTGGTCTTATTTCCATTCTGCTTCTGAGAAAATTGAACTCCACATCCACAGTCATACTGTCAGGTTGAGAGAGTATCAAGCTAGGCTCTTATAAAAACAATTAATTAAAAAAATACTTTTATCCAAAACGTAGTAGAAGTTAACATTCTTTAGGTGTCATTTCTGGTTTTCATGAAATAAGTATTTTCATGAATAACTTCTAAAAAATATAAGGTATTTTTAGTAAGTTTAAATGCATGAAGATTCACCCTCTCCTTACATTAAAGGCCGCTGTCATGGCTGGTTAAATAACCAAATATGTGAGATCAAACTGTTTGTTTGTTTGCTTGTTTTTTAAGATTTATTTATTTATGCATACAAGCACTGGGGTACAGGCCAGACATGTGGGGGGTGAGAGGATTCACCAGAGACAGAGCGGGGAGAAGAACAGGCAGATTAATGGAAGTACACTGCTGAGGGGAGCAGTGGGCGAGGCAGGAGAGGTCTGCTGCGCCATGTGGGTCACCTTCCCAGCTGGCGGCAGAGATCGAACTCATGCTGCAGTGGCTGTGGTTTGCTTCATAGTGCGTTGCTTAACCCACTGCGCCACCAGGGAGGCCCCTGTTTGGTTTTTTTTTTAAAGATTTATTTATTTATGCATTTAGAGCTGGGGTACAGGCCAGAGGTGTGAGAGGTGAGAGGATTCACCAGAGACAGAGCAGGGAGCAGAACAGGCAGATCCACTGAAACATACCGCTGAGGGGAGCAGCAGCCTAGGCAGGAGAGATCCGCCACACCATATGGGTTCCCTCCCTGGCCGGGGATCGAACTCACGCTGCTGTGCAGTGGATACTTCACAATGCAGCGCTCAACCCACTGCACCACCAGGGAGGCCCGAGATCAAACTGTTTTTTCAAAAATCATTATTAAGCTCAAACATACTCAAGCCACATATCCTATTACCTTGGGGTTCAAAGGGAATTAAAAGTGGGCGGCACTAGAAAGAGGGCTTATGCTTTACAATTTAACCTCAGTGTCCTCTTGCACCCCCATCGGCTGCACCCTTCACTGAGTCCTTAGGGCTCTGTTCATGTGCTCATGGAACACCACCGGTCCCCACAGCAGCACACAGTGGGCCAGAGTTGGTGCCTGGAGCACAGGCAGCACTGTCAGTCATATCTTTGTACAGCACTTGACAGTCACAAGAACTTTCAAATATTTCAAAAGTTCTTTGTCAGGTAAGTTGTGATCTCCAAAAATAAGAAATCCCTTATTTCTTGGATTTCCACTGGGAGCAAACATTATATCCATGCACACGTGCACACACGCATACTTCATTTTCATCCTTACAGCAGCCCGATGGCATAGATATTATCATCTCCAGTTTCCCAGTGAAGCAGCTGAAACTTCTTGCCCAAGATTAGTAAAGATCATCCAGTTTGAAGGGCCACGTTTTCCTGCCACATCAGAGCTGTCTCTCCGCAGCCCACAATGCCAATGTAGTTTGTGCAGAGAACATTCATCTAAGGGTGTCTTCCATTTCTACCTCCTCCTTCCAGCTGGGATCAGAAAAGTTTCACTGGTCCAGACCTGTGGAGATCACCCACTCGTGGTCTGAATCCCTGCAGTTCATGTAACATTTCTCCTGCCCAAATTCCCCTCTCCTATAACATGAGAGCCCAACTCATCTCTATTCTTTTATGTCTTTTTGAAATCCAAAATATCTTGAACCACAAATGGATGCTGGTGCATTCAATTCCACTGAAATAGTATATTCATTCACTTAACAAATATTTATTGAGAAAATATTATGTAATACTTCAGGAAACCTTGTATGTTAATTCTAAGGATCAATGAAGCCACCACTTCTAACAAGTCTTGTTAGAAGTATAATGCATAGAAGTCATTTTGTCTATGCATAATAGTAAACACATTTTAATACTGTACAGGTGTTACCTCGCTTAAAACTCACCATGACTTTGTAAAATAGGTCATTTCTGTTTTACTTATGAGAAAACTGAGGCACAATAACAAGGCATTTTTATAAAAATCAGTTTGGCTAGTAAATACTAGAATCACGGTTTGAAATTCACTCTGTCTCAAGAGCTGCCGCTCTCAAGAGAGAGAAAAGTAAATGATACTTCTCTAATTGTTTTATTTGCCTTCATTAATAGAGCACATATACATCCTAATTTGCCTGGGGTAAATCTAGAATAAGTCACTTTTCCCAGAATGATAGCACTCCCTTTTGCACTCAAAATTATTCTTCTTTGAAAAATAAATTATATTGTCACCCTATTTACAATAAAAGACTAATCATTAACTAAACATGTCCAGAATAGAAAATAGCACAGGATTATTAATTAGTAAATTTTATTGTAACAGGATCAACTAATTGTACGATATATTCCCTGGGGCACAAAGCGAGTATGGAGAGGAAGAAGGGAAAAGCTAGAAATTAATGGACCTTAATTTAAGATCAAGATTTGCAACTGGTTATGCACATGGCAAGAGGAAAGTCACATAACCTCTCTGAGTATATAACATATTCACATAACCTTTCTTGACCTCATCTATAAAACAGTAAAATAAAAAAAAACCTGCCAAGACTGTGGTGAAAAGCAAAAAAGATGATTAGGTCAAGTACCTGAAACTAACATTCTACCTACAACATGACACTGCCTCAAAGGAATCAAAGTTTGGTTACTCCCTGAAACACAGTTTCTCTTTTCTATTCAAACACAGTTGACTTTTCTATTACAAATGAAAATGAGTTATTTAGCAGCATTAAACAGCCTTTGGATAAGCACCTAACATTACAGAGCCAATAGGAATTTCTTTCATTAATTCCTATTAACAATCTTTATTCTGCAGTTACAGCATCAGGGATCATGTACAAAAATGGGTCTGTTGCATAAAGTATTCCTGGAAGCCACACACTAGCCTGTAGCCCAAGTAACCAGGCATCGTAGGTGGTCTGACTGTGCACTCTAAAGTAGCAAAGCCACACCATGCTCCTGGATGCTTATTTTTACTCTAGAATCTGGGACTTCAAAGACTGAGGAGCCAAATTACAAGACTCATCTTGAGGGAACAAGAAAGGAAATCCCAGAGCAACAGAACAGGATGAGTCTCTTTCCCTTTCTCCCATTGTGAAAGAACAAAACTATTTGGCAGGGAATATAAATGTTTGTATCTCCTTGTATGTACTGGGTTTGAAGGAAGAGAAAGAGGTGAGAGAGAATGGTTGGGTCTGAATACATTGCAAACCACTAAATAGTATTTGTTGAATGCTTTCTATGCTCATTTGTTTAGTTCACTTTTAAGTAGTTTCTCTCCATAGCATGGCTTTGCTAGACATTAATGAGGCAAAATACTAAAGAATAATGTGTTTTCATTTAACAGGCTATAAAAAAGGAAATTTAAAACAGTGCTCAACTAAGAAAACACAGTCAGTCACACAGACCTGTACCACCCTGAATCCTTGAAGAATGTGATTAGTCCGACACTGGCTAACATTAGGCTGTGCTTCTTCAAACTCAAACAATTCATGCACAATTACATAACCAGTGCAACTCCCTATGGACTTAGCAATTCCCTGACAGCTGGGATGTGAAATAAAGAACATAAGCTAGTTAATTTCAAGGATATATGAAAACATAAAACCATTGGGTTATGACATGCTTTACAAAAAAAAAAAAAATACTGTGATGTACTTTCTTTTTGCACACTTCTTTGTAAAACAGAAACAACTGGTCCTCTTTTAAAGAAAAAATGAGGAACCCGGCCAAAAAAAAAAAAAAATGGGGAAAGAAAAACAATCTAAACAAGATGATAGCAAAAATACCTCAAGCGGGACTTGGAAAATAAAGCTTAGATCAGTGTTTGTTCTGCCCTACTCTGTAGTTCTTCTGTCTAACTGGGCTCCACCATCTAGCCAGTCCTTGAAGGATATCATTTCACTGAACACCATTTTGATATAATGATAAAAAGAAATCAATTCCCAGCTGAAGCCACAGTCTGTGTGGAGTTGGTATATTCTCCCATGCCTGTGGGTTTTCTCCGGGAACTCCAGTTTCCTCCCCCACCCCCAAAATGTGCATGTGTCTCCACTGTCCTCGCTGGAGTGAATGAGGAGTGTGTGATGAGGCCTGTGATGCAAGGGTGTCCTGTCCAGGGCAGGGCCCTGCCTAGGATGGTGAGCTGCCAGGACTGGTTCAGACCACCTGGGACCTAGAACTGGAATAAGCACATGGGAAAAGGAACGAATGAATGAACAAATGCATCCATTCAAATGACTGTTAAATATCTGACGTGACTGAGGTCTTCAATTAGACATCTGGTATGTTTTGTGACCAGGAATAAGCCAAAGGAACTCACCTCCCAGCCTGTGGAAAGATTGGTTTCGTGACCTGTCGTTTTGCTTTCAGCTGTTAAGTGAGGACTTAATGTACCTTCAAGGATCAAGACTGGCCCATGCAAAACAATTTTCCCTAAATCTCTAAAAGAGTCTGTGGTTTCTGATTTTAAAACAACATCCTGAGTCACTCACCCAGAAAGAAATGAAGGTGATAGCTCCCACAAATGATTCACAGTAGGCAGTATGCAAATGTCTTTAAAGTTTACCTTTGTGAATGAGTAATTTTAAGAGCACTCATACTCAGTAACTGTAATGGAACCCATTCCTATTAGCTGAGCTTTAAGAATTGGGAAAATGTTTTATTTTAAGGAAACCTTCATACATTGAGATTTTGAGGAGAAAAGAAACATGTCCTTCGAAATGGAGTGAGAACTGCAGGTCACTATTTCATAAGATCATTTGATTTAGTTAAACTGACTAACTTGATGTTAGGCAAGTAGCTAGAACATCTAACTTGATGTCAGAGCAATTTATATCAGTCAAAGAGACCAAATATAGCGTGACATTTATACCCTGATTTTTTCCTTCTATCATTATTAATAAGTCTTCCAGGAAAACCAGAGTTAATAGAGTTCTGTGTCCTCAGGGCAGTAGAACTAAATCATCATCTCCTTTGTCTGGCAATCCTGACATAATACAAGCAGGTACCATCACACCATCAGCTGACAACTGCTTCTCCTATTTGAAAAGACTTTGCCATTCAATTTGGACCAAAAACATTTGTCATGTTGCAGGTAGTGGATTAACTAGAATCAGACCAAACCAGTGGTAATGCCAGAGTCAGACTGAAAGAATCTGGTGGAACAAAGGCTGGATTTATCTTTTGCAGCACTAGCATGTTTCTCTAGGGGGTTTGGGGGTTGGGGAGTAGTAGGGTACCAGGTTAGAAAATAGAAAGAACTTCATTTCTATAGTCAAAAGTAAAAAAAAAAAAAAAACCAAATGAAAATCATTAAAAGCTCTTGCTAAATTCTTCCACCTTGCTAAAGCTTGGCCAAAATGTATTATTGATAGTCCTTATTTGTTATATCCTAAAATGCAAATAGTTATTTTCAGAATGAATCTTCCTCCTATATCCTTTTGGGGAAAAAAAGTGCATCAACTCATTCTGCTTCTAAAACTAACTTTGTGGAACTCATTTTTTCATCACCTCTAGTGATTGGTTAATGTCTAGGGTCCATATCAGTTTCATAATCTGATGACAGTGAACATTCGATTTGCCTCTTCCACCATCTACATAACTAGGTAATTCACCACCAAATGATTTTTTTAACTTGTGGGTTGTTATCAAAGGGAGTATAAAAATATTGTTAATCTGATATGAATCAATGACAATAAAATCTACAGCTAAAACCATCTTGAGAGACACTAACAAGGAAAACACTTATCTTGACCTTTGTTAAAATACAGATTTTAGCTAATGCAATTTATGTTAGAAATACAATTTCTAAGAAAACCTATTTGAAACCTCTGATGGTTTTTCTTGACACAGTAAATTTAAGATATTTACTATATTTAAGGAATTGCTGACAATACTGGGAATACAAAACAAAGTCTATCCTCAAGAAGTTTACATCTAGTGAAGAAGATAAACAAATAATTGGGAACCTCTCTGGTGGCATAAGGAGTTAAATCTCAGAACTATGAAGCTATCAGCAGCTACTGTAGCATGAGTTTGATGCCCAGCAAGGGAGGAAATCCACATGGCTCGGCAGACCTCTCTTGCCTCGCCCACTGCTCCCCTCAGCAGTGTACTTCAGTGGATCTGCCTGTTCTGATCCCCACTATGTCTCTGATGAATCCTCTTGAAACAGGGGGCAGAGGAGACTCTGACTGAAACGGGGCAGAGGAGGGTCCGAAACCAGAGAGCCCCCAAAAGACCCCAAAAGGCCAAAAGGCCACAAACCAGAATCAAGGGCTATAGCAAAAGGGGTGATAGCCTAACAGAGGACAGTGCCTGATACAGGTCATTGTCTATGGGTTCTCACCTGTGCGCACATTTGTAGGAGACCTCAGGCTACAGGAACAAACCATGGGGTTAGTTTGCAAATGACGAAACAAGAATGCTTACATTTCCACAAGAGGCTGCTGCTTCATGCAGATAGCTCAGTGTTGGCAGTCACCGGGAATGCTGGGCAACACCGTCCAGTAGCAATGACCACTACGGGTCTGCAGAGGCAGTGTTCAGGAACACTCAGTGTTACAGCTCTTGTGAGTTGTTGGTTTATACCAGCAACGAACAGCGCTTTGAGACACCAGGCCCAGCGCCTTTGGTTCTCCTTCCAGTCAGTGTCATAGACAGGACCAAGGCCCAGTCTCTACAGAGCCCTTCAGCCTCTCTCCCCTCCTCAGAGGGTGGCTGCTGGAAGTTTCCCTCCTTTCTTCAGAGTCTGCAACCATCTTCCCCTCTTCAGGGCTCTCCTCTTCCTCTGCAGGGGCTCTTCTTCTTCCTCTGCCGCTTGTCCATCTGCTCCTCTGAGTCGCTCTGAATTTCCCTCTGCTCTCTTCGACCCTGCCTTATATTCACTTTCAGGATGCCCACCTACAGTCTGATTGATCCATTTTCCAATCGTCTGATGGGTCCATTTTTCAATCCTGCACCTGATTGGTCTGTTCCAGAATTCAGGAAGTGTAATTTACTAAAGGAGCTTTGCTACACTGACTTGTGGTGAGAAGCAGAGTCCTGGCATCAATCAACCTACAGCTCACACCCAATTGGTCCATTCCACGATCCAGGCAGCACACTGCTACATAAAAGGTTTCTGAGGAACAACTGCCACAACTAACTTGCAGGAGAGCCAGAGACCACTCCTCCTATGGGCTGCAGCCGGGTAACACTCTCACTCCACACACCTGTGGCCTGTATCCCAGCAGCAGACCTCTCCCAACTCACCCGCTGCTCCCTTCAGCAGTGTATTTCAGTTCATCTGCCTTTTCTGCTCCCTGCTCTGTCTCTGGTGAATCCTCTCACGCCCGTCCACACACCTCTGGCCTGTACCCCAGCTCTTGTATGCATAAAATAAATAAATCTTAAAAAAAAAAAAAAAAAAAAACCGAGAGCCCCTGCTCTATTCTATTACCCAAGGCCAACAATTTTGATGATTTTTTTTTTAAGATTTATTTATTTATTCATACAAGAACTGAGGTACAGGCCAGAGGTGTGGGCGGTGAGAGGGTCCAGAGACAGAGTAGGGAGCATAACAGGCAGACCAACTGAAACACACTGCTGAGGGGAGCAGCGGGCACAGCAGGAGAGGTCTGCTGCGCCATGTGGGTCCCCTCCCTGGCCGGCAGCAGGGATTGAACTCATGCTGCAGTGGCTGTGGTTTGCCCCACAGGGTGTTGCTCAACCCACTGCGCCACCAGGGAGGCCCCAAGTTTGATGATTTTAATCAAAAGATAATAAGGTTCTTAGAGAGAATTAAAATTACAAATTTAAATTGCTGTTCGCTACTTTTTTTGAGAGCCTTTTATCAGCATTTCAGGTTTTCCATAATTATCGTGAGTACTGACAGGTCTAAGTCATATTTTCAGTCACTCTGGTCCTGGAACTGGATTTGGTTGAACACTTACTGGTTCATTTTTTTTAAAGATCCCTCCTGGAAACACCCAAAAATTAACCATCCTTCTCTCCCTATGTAGAGAATCACGTTTCAATGGTGATTGGTAAAATTAAAAAAGAAAGAAAGTCATAAAAAAGACATCTCGATAACACTGTATTTTAAGTAAATTAAAACTACATATCCACATCCATTGCTGAGACCTCCCAGATCCTTTGATTGCATGTGTGCACTATGCAGGTCCTCTTCCTTGCAAGAACCACATGTCAAGGGACAGACTACTACTCTAAACTATTTAATCTTTTTAAAAAAGATTTGTTTATTTATGAATACAAAAACTGGGGTGCAGGCAAGAAGTGGGGGTGGTGGTGAGAGACAGTGAGGAACAGAACAGGCAGATCTACCGAAATACATTGCTGAGGGGAGCAGCGGGCAAGACAGGAAAGGTCTGCTGTGCCACGTGGGTTGCATGCTGCACTCCCCAGCTGGGGATCTGACTCGTGCTGCAGTGGCTGCAGGTAACTTCATAGTGTTGCGCCTTAACCCTTTGCACCACCAGGAAGGGCCCCTAAACTGCAGCTTCTTTAAGTGAAGGGAAAACATCCAGCAAAATGTGAACCAATCTGAACACACATCCTGCAAGATTCAGAAAGAGCACAAGGGACTGAGGTGATGGTGCATTAGTGAAATGGTGATAGGAAATCCATGGGGACCACAATTAATGTCAATGTATATAAATAAAGAAAAAAAAGATTTCAGAAGAATCTGTCCCCAATCTTTTATAGCTTCTGGGTCCACCTTGACTCATCTTTATCAAGTCTTTACAAAACATACTATTTTGCATGGAATTGTTTTCCAAACATGTTTCACCTGCCTATGTACTGCTTAGCTAAACTGTATAATAATAAGAGTGACAAGCACAGGTGGTAAGAAACACAAGCGACTATGAGTGGACCCACAGCTCCCAGGCAAACTAGAAAGTGGGCACTAGTCACACACACTCTCCAAGTCCCAGACCCACTCACCATGTTTGCTGGGTAGAGGAGGGTGAGCTTCTCCCAGCCTGGTGATTTCACAAGCATTTCCAATGTCATTTGTTACAGGCTACTAAGGTCATAAGACAATGTTATCTTTCATGGGAATTACCTAAAGGTATTTTTCATATTCTCAGGGTCAAACTATGTTAACTATGATCTGCCTATATTAACTGAGAAATCAATAGAAGTTGGGTGGTTTTTGCTGTTGTCGTTCTCTTTTTTAACCTTTCAGCTGTTGAGGTTTTACATGTGGTGTTCTTACTTACAAGATTACCCTCATTTACGAGATTACAAACATACTTTGGATGTTTCATCTCGCCTTCACAAATGTTCCCAAAGCTTCAATGAGATATGACATCCTCTGATTCTGACCCAAAACCAACATTCTCAGTGTTCTGATCCAATGCACTGCCGCCATCCTGCTCTCCTAGATCAGGTTTCCAGCAATTTAAAACTAGCAAAAGCATTAAGAATCTGAGATGGAAGATAAAAAGCTTCTGGACAGCAAAGGAAACGTTAAACAGAACAAAAAGAAACCCCACTGAGTGGGAAAAAATCTTTGCGCTCCACACAGCAGACAAGGGTCTGATCACAAAGATATACAAAGAACTCACAAGACTCAAGAAAAATAAAGTAAAAAACCCA
>JAGFMF010011608.1:6112190-6134531 GCA_019455555.1 Galemys pyrenaicus | reverse complement strand
CCCGCTTTCTGTGGTGAATCCTCTCACCCCCCCCATATCTCTGGCCTGTACCCCAGTGCTTGTATGCATAAATAAATAAATCTTTAAAAAAAAAAAAACTTACTAAATGGTAAAGTCGGCTGGAGGAGTGTGGAGGTGGCACTTAGTAAAAACTGGAGCAAGGAAACACTCCTTCACCGGTGCTGTCCCCCTGGGCTGGATGGGTGTGCTGCTGTGCGTGGCCCAGCTGGAGGAGCACCACGCCTTACGGGGTAGAGACCAATGGCTCCAGGGCAGCCCTTGCCAGAAGTCAGGAAGCAAAGAAACACCATGGAAACCAAGACGAATTTAGTAAGCAACCAAACTGTCATCTTCTCATTTTTTCCCAAGTCACAGTAGTGATCAATTCAGGAAAACAAATCCCTATGTTGTTGGAGTCAGAGACACTTGATTGTTGCATCCCTGTGTCCGCTCTTTGTTCTTTTGGGTGCCCTAGGAAACTCGGTCCTTTACAATGTGTTAACCCCTTAAAGATCTCACTTGAAATCAGCCCAGTGAGAGGGAGCCCAGGCAAGGGGCTGGGCTGCAGCCGGTGTGGTCAAAGACCAGGCTTCAGGGGCCACCCCTGCCTGCTGCATGCAGGCCAGCGCATGAGTTTATGATAAATAATAAACTCAGCACAGAGTTTAGTCAAGAGACTTGAGGCAGTGGAGCCAAATTCTCTGGCTTCCAGCCACAGAGGCTGGCAGCAAATAAGAGACAATGAGCAGGATAGAAACTTAGGCCGGTTCAGCTTTCCCCCTGAGGATGGGACCCTTCTGGTCGTGAGGAAGAGCCTGCTGAGGCTGGATAATTCGGAAACACAGGCATCTAGCTGGGCTCCCCTTATCCTTTCCCAACCCCCCAAAAAAGCACAAACTGAGAGCACTAGGAGTTTATAAGGAATGCCATTTTAATGTGAATACTGAAATAGATAACTTCCTGATGTTCAACTACAATTCCCTGCCCCTGTACAAAAGAAATGCTAAGTTCTCTCCTTTGGTCCAGGGCTATTTTGCCCTTGTTCTATTTGTCTATCATTTACTTCAGAAGTTTTCACTTTGGGGGCCTCCCTGGTTGCGCAAGTGGGTTAAGCAATGCACTATGAAGCAAAATGCAGCCACTACAGCATGAGTTAGATCCCTGCTGCCGGCTAGGGAGGGGACCCACATGGCGTAGCAGACCTCTCCTGCCTCGCCCACTGCACCCCTCAGCAGTGTGTTTCAGCCAGTCTGCCTGTTCTGCTCCCCACTCTGTCTCTGGTGAATCCTCTCACCTCCCTGGACTCTGGTCTGTACCTAGCTCTTGTATGCATAAATAAATAAATCTTCAAAAAAAAAAAAGTTTTCACTTCAGGTCAATGGGGTGTCTGTGGTGTACACAAGTTTCAATATTCACCCTTAGGGTAGTCTGAACCCATTTTCCATGCGTGGTTGTGGATACAGGACAAGAGCATCATTCATTAGCACAAGGGCAGACTCTTACTGATGAAATGGGTGGTGTTTGCATGGTATGAATTGCAGGGGTGAGATGGAGAGTTCTGCCTGCAAGGTGTCCACACCTGGTGAGCCCCGCAGCCCGGCAACCTGAGGGCAGCTCCTTGTTTGTTTGTTTTGCTTAAATATTAGTTGTTTTATAAATTTATTCTTTTTCAATTGAGGCAACATTAGAACCCACCATCAGGTATCATCACCATAGTGCACCCACCACTGAACCCCCCCCCCCATAATCTACCACCAGTCTACTCTGCTTCCTTCCCTCTTTGTTCTACTCCTCCACTTCCTCTCCCCTCTGTAGTCAGCCTTCAAGGGCTAGTTTTTCAGCTTTTCTTTATCTGACCCATAGTTTGGTTTTTCTATATTCTACATAGTAGTGACATCACATGGCATTTATCTTTCTCATCTGGTTTAGTTTACTTAGCATCATCCCTTCCAGCTTCATCCATGTTGCCACAAATAGCATGAGCTTATCTTTTTTATCGCTGAGAAGTATTCCACAGTGTTGTACTTCCACGTCTACTGAAGCACTATCAATGTCAGTTCTACTCAGTGAATACAGATGACCCCAAACTGAAGAAAAAAGGTCTAGACATGTAAATGGTACATTTCACTATAAAGATGATTAAAAAGAGGGCCTCCCTGGTGGCGCAAGGGGTTGAGGGCCACACTGTGAAGCATCCACTGCACAGCAATGTGAGTTCGATCCCCGGCCAGGGAGGGCACCCACATGGTACAGCAGACCTCTCCTGCCTCACCTGCTGCTCCCATCAGCAGAGTATTTCAGTCCATCTGCCTGTTCTACTCCCCTGTCTGTCTCTCACCTCCTGGCCTGTACCCCAGCTCTTTTATGAATAAATAAAATAAATCTTTAAAAATAAAGATGATTAAAAGGAAGGTCTTCCAGAAGCCATCTGCACAATTTTCATCCAGGACCTATTTCCCCTCTAAATGCACGAAATCATGTAGGTGTGTTGTGTAGGGGTTGACACTGATGAATACATATCTGCAACTGGAAAAGAATCCTGCTAAGTCAGTTTAGAGACCATCCCCCACTCTCGGTATCTGGTCAAATTCCTCAACCCCAATCCTCCACTCTGACCACACTTGTCTTCTGCAAGAATCCCATTCAGCAGGTCTAGTAAGACCTACCCTACACAATGTCTCCTCTTGGTCATTTTCCATCACTGGCCCCTCACTTTGCTTCTTGACTGTGGACCACCAGCTGTCTTTGCTGTAATGGCAGGAGAGCCTGATCTCAACCCTCATATGATGATAGTTTCTCACCTTTAACAGAGATGTGAATAAAGTCTTCCTGACTGTTTTAACAAGTCAGAATGTGTTTTTTTTTTTTTAATACACTGTTAAAAATCCTTATTAAGCACTCAGAGCACAGAAACACAGGCAAAACTAAAATGCAGACTGGTCCAGCCTCTATGGAAAAACAGTCTGGAGGTTTCTCAACACATTAAAAATAGGTTCATAATTATCTATCTGAAGAGTCCAAAAACACTAATCTGAAGAGATATATTCATTCCTATGTTCATTGCAACACTATTTAAAATAGCCAAAGTTATGGAAACAACCTAAGGACAGACGGGTGGATTAGAAAAATGTAGCATATGCACACATTGAGATACTACTCAGTTATAAGAAAGGACGAACTCTCGCCAGTGGAAGCGACATGAATAGAACTGGAGGGCATTATGCTACACCAAGTAAGACAGAAGGAGAGAGACAACGATTTCACTCATTTACAGAATATAAATACACAAAGCAAAGTAACAGACAAATCCAAACTAGAACAAACCCTTGAAATCTGACTACAAAACTGAGGCTACCAGACAGGGAGTATGGAGTGGGGAGCACAGTGGGGAAGGGTCTGAGGAAAGACTGCAGGTGCCTTGGTGGTGGGTGTGGTATGGGAGCATACCCCTGAAGAGGTGGGAGCCTGTATTTCTGAATCATATACAATGTTGTAAACCGACCTTACCTTTGTAAACAAACAAGTCAGTATCTGTATTACTAGCAGCTTAATCATTAGAAACAAACAGGAACCTTTTCTGCGGTTTGGCTCTATGTCCTCTTTTAACTCCTAAGCAGAATAATGCTGAAATAATACAATAATAATGCAAATAATACTGAGATGTAAATAACCAAAATCAAGGCACACAGCACCTCACCCCCATGGTGCCCCCATCAAACCCATCTCTGGCACAGCCTCTCCCACCCCCTTTCTTGCCCCCTCCCTGGGTGCCACCACCAGAGCTAAGCTGAACCCTCCAGGCTCCAGTTCATGCTCAATTCATGATAATGTTTTGCTTCCCAAGCCTGGCTCCCTACTGCAACTCCTTGCTGCCCACCGCCCATTCTCTCTTGAGGTAGAGCTCTCCAAAGCTTGTCCAACACACCACTTCTTCCCAACACTGAATCCTCCAGATTTAAGATCTCATCCCCACACATCAACCCTTCGCATCTGTCTGTGGAAGGGTGCACCATCCTCCCAACCTACCTCCCTGCCTCCCGGCCACTGCCATCTGCAAAAATGGCTGCCCACGTGATGTCCGTAAAACACAAGGCTACTACGTCACCATGTCCTCCGGGCACGCTGGGCCGTCCATCAGTTGGCTTTCACCATCTCCAGTTTCTTCTTGATCATATCAAACTGCTTTGACCATCTTTAAATGTGCCAGAGGGGTTCTGAAATATTTTGTCCTCCATTTGCATATGTCCCTCTGCCCCAAAGCTCCCTCCTCTACTTCCAGCCCTCTCCCCTCTCCCCACTAAAATCTATACCGTCTACTTCCTAATCACCCCCTACTAAGTTCACAAATTCTGTTTAGGAATCATTTTGTTTGTGAGGCTTTAAAAACCCACACACCCAGACCTCCCTGCAGTCTCAGAGGTATCAAGGTATTGGCACCCACAGCAGCACGAGTTCGATCCCTGGCCAGGGAGGGGACCCACGTGGTGCAGCAGACCTCTCCTGCCTCACCCACTGCTCCCCTCAGCAGTGTATTTCAGCCGATCTACCTGTTCTGCTCCCTACTCTGTCACTGGTGAATCCTCTCACCCTCCACACCTCAGCCTACACCCCTGTTCGTCTATGCATAAATAAATAAATAAATAAATAAATAAATAAATAAATAAATAAATAAATAAATAAATAAATAAATCTTTAAAAAAAAATAACCCACACCCCAGGGTGGAGGATTATCGGGGTACTGGTAGTGGCATGGTGATAAAAGCATACAGTTGTAGAGGTTTGAACCTATAATCCCTAAAACAAATATGATGTAAACCAACATTACCTAAAAAATTTTTTAATAAACCCACAGTCCCCCACCCTCTGTAGAAATACCCTTTCTTTCCTGCAGGTCCCCCTTCTTGGACACAGTTAGTCCTGACGCTCCCCCTAACGCTGTCTTGTCCTTATTTTCTTACAGACACATCTCCCTCCACTAGAGACTAGGCTCCTTGAGGGCAAAACTGCCCCTACATCATTTCAGTATCTCCTGTGCCTGACACCCCTGGCATGGAGTTGGGAATTTTTCAAATGCTTGTTTACTGAGCAATGAATGACACCTATGTAGATTGAAGGTGTTTATCTCCACACCATCTTGTGGCCATGCTAGAAATGACACCTCCTTCAGAATCCTGAAACCTGGTTAATTAAGAAACATCCCCAATTTCTCCTTCAAATACCCACTGATTAGCTAACCTGTATTGTTGTTCTGCTCTTACAAGGAAAACATTATGTTTAAGAACTGAAATTCAAAAGTTTAGGAGTCGGGCCTCCCGGGTGGTGCAGTGGGTTAAGCAACGCACTACGAAGCAGACCGCAGTCACTGCAGTACAAGTTCGATCCCTGCTGCTGGCCAGGGCGGGGACCCACATGACGCAGCAGACCTCTCCTGCCTTGCCCGCTGCTCCCCTCAGCAGTGTGTTTCAGTCAGTCTGCCTGTTCTGTTCCCCACTCTGTCTCTGGTGGATTCCTCTCACCCCCCACACCTCTGGCCTGTACCCCAGCTCTTGTGTGCATAAATAAAGTAAAAAAAAAAAAAAAGTTTAGGAGTCAACTTCCCAAGTTCTGTATTTATGAAAGGGAACAACTGTGTGGGTACAATTTAAGGCAAAAGCTTCTTCTTGAAACCTTTATTTTAGGAAATTAAATTCTAGTAGCTATTTGTAGATGTCGTTGCCCTTTCCATCATTTCTGTGATGCTGTTGTGGAAAATCAATTCAAATTTACTATTATATATGAGAGACAAATTGCAGTCGTTATAAATAAATGACTTATTTTATTTCCTAATATGAGGGGTCCTCAAATTGGCTTAAACACTGCATGCACCCAAATGTTTTTCTTTTAAAATCAATGAGCCAAGATGACAAATGTCTTTCCTCCAAATGCCTGCTTAATGTCCTCTGATGTTTTCCTGATTGAGGCCATGTGTTATCTTGAGAGGTTATTTTTTCCCTGTCATTGTTAAATTCCAGTACTCTCTCTATTCAGGACTCACCAAAAAACAAAAGGGCCAGGGGGTCTTGTTGTTCAACAAAGAATGAGACAGAAGAATTTTAAGTAGAATATGTGTAAATTCCCATTCACTTACAGAAATTCCTAACTAGGAAAAAAAAAGTGTTACTGTTTTTTCTTAGAAGACTCACATCTTAGCCTAGAAATTTAACTTCAAACATATTAAATAAGTCAGGTTATTTCAACTTTACTAATCAATTTTGTTCTTATTATTATATGTTATTATTACATTTTAATTTTATTATACATTTAAATTTATTTTATTTCAATATAATTTTATTAAATAATATTTATTTTATGTGTTTACTTATTATTATTTGCTTAGCCAATACTAGACAAGTAAGGGAATGGTGGGCAAATGTAAGAAAACCTTCTGACCTCAAAAACTTCGTCAGGATGAAAAAACTGTTACACACACCATCTGAGAATAATAAAATAATGATTTTTACACGCAACTACAGACATACAGACTGGAGTCAACAAAGAGTCAACTAGGAGAGTACAGCGGAACTGGAGATCTCAGGAAAGAGTCAAGGGCAACTCCCCGGACACAAGTGTCCACTCGGTATATGGAGGTGGATGTAGCAGAAGTTCGTGTGTTCCGGGAACGTCGCCCTTTCAAAGTGCTGCTCTAGGCAGAGGAGGCTGTAAAGGGATGTCATGGATCACGGAGATGTGGTCTATACACACAAGGGAACACTACCTGGCAATCAAAAAAGACAAACTCATACCATGCACAGCAACATGGGTGGAGCTGGAAGGGATGGTGCTAAGTGAAATAAGTCAGAAGAAAAAAGAAGTCAAGAGAAAAGCATCAGATGGTTTCACTCACAGATGGAATACAGGGAAACCACATAAAGGTCCAGAAAAAGACAAAACTTGCAAGTTGACCATAGATTAGAGACATACAGGCGGGAGGCGGTTTCAAACCGGGGCAAGAAGAGCACAAGATGCCTTGGTGGTGGGATAACGATGTAAGAAATAAAATACGATCCAGGGGCCTCCCTGGTGGCGCAGTGGGTTAAGCAACACACTATGAAGCAAACCGCAGCCACTGCAGCACGAGTTCAATCCCTGCCCCTGGCCAGGGAGGGGACCCACATGGTGCAGCAGACCTCTCCTGCCTTGCCCACTGCTCAATAAACAAATCTTTTTAAAAAAAAAATGCTATCCAAAAATTAACAACAATGTAAGAAATATAAAAATTAAAATAAATGCAAAAAAAATAAAAGATGTTGTGTTACAAGGATATGAAGAGACAAATGCCAGTTTTCCTTTAACACAAATGACCACAGATTTATGAACATTCTTGTTTAGGAAGAAAGCAGTGTGCTTATGGACTAACAAATCTACCCAACGGTGTTAAGTTAGCGGGAGGGGGCCCGTGGTTTGGGACAAGGGACTCTGGGTAGGCGGAGTGTGGTGACACACATTTGGGGAGGTGTGAACCTGCTCCCCTATGTCATATACAATGTTGCAAACCAATTACCTCCTTAAAACTAATTTTAAAAAATTAGTGCAGGGCCTCCCTGGTGGCTCAATGGGTTAAGCAACGCACTATGAAGCAAACCGCAGCCACTGCAGCACGAGTTCGATCCCTGCTGCCGGCTGGGGGGTGGGGACCCACATGGCGCAGCAGACCTCTCCTGCCTCGCCCGCTGCTCCCCTCAGCAGTGTACTTCCATTGATCTGCCTGTTCTGCAGCCCGCTCTCTGTGGTGAATCTTCTCACTCCCCACACCTCTGGCCTGTACCCCAGTGCTTGTATGCATAAATAAACAAATCTTTTAAAAAAATAAAAATAATTAAAAAATTAGTGCTCACAAAACTGAACAACACACAAATGACCCATTTCTTTTTTTTTACTGAAGTAGCACTGTATTGTAACATTATAAGCTCCAACTGAGACAGTTCACCTGTGATTTGGTGGTAGGAATTCCATGGGGACTACACCTGCGAGAGAAATCAAACATTAGACAAAAATGAATAATTATGTAAATTAAAAATGTTATCATCATAAAAAAATTAATAATAAAATTAGAGGCCTCCCTGGTGGCACAGGGGTTAAGTCACAACACTATGAAGCATCCGCAGCCACTGCAGCACCAGTTCAGCCAGGAAGGGGACCCACATGGCGCAGCAGACCTCTCCTGCCTCGCCCGCTGCTCCCCTCAGGTGTGTGTTTCGATTGATCTGCCTGTTCTGCACCTCACTCGGTCTCTGGTGAATCCTCTCACCTCCTGCGACTCTGGCCTGCACCCCAGTTCTTGTGCTCATAAATTAATAAATCTTTTAAAAAATATATAACATTAGAGGCTCAGGGTGTGCATCACCGAGAACAAACACGTGCATAACTGTACCAAGTCCTACCCTCTCCAGACCACCAGTCCCTCTGTCCCAACCACCTGCTCCTTGTCCCTTCCACTTGTGGTAACCACCAACCCCTCCCACAGTCTAAAAGTTTACTTTTGTTTTATTTAGTTATAAGAAGTGTTTTAAAGAAAAATAACAATCTTACAACATTCAATTTCATGACATGTGAAGAAACTGGCATCAAAGCCAAAACAAAGTTCTAATGTAACCAGAGCAGCTGCAGAGGGAATCTGTCGAGAAAAATACGATGAACTAGGATTGGAGAAGGTAGTGGGTATCCAGAGAAAGAAGCGTCCTTCCCACTCCAGCGTCTCCTGTAGGTGAGTGCACCAGGGGTCCCTCTTGGCCTCGCCCTTCCCTGAGAGGCTGACCACGTGCCCTGGGGGTGGGCACTGACCAGGTCAGGCGTTGCTCCATGCTGTGGTGATAACTGCCAATAGGAAGACGGTGCTTGGGTTTTATCTTACGCCTAGTCTACCCCTTATTTTTTTCCCCTTTTCCTAAATATTTTATTTATGTATGCATATAAGAGCTGAGGTACAGGAAGGCGGGAGCGGGTGAAGGGGAATGAGAGGATTCACCAGAGACAGAGTGGGGAACAAAACGGGCAGCTCCAGGAAATGCACTGCTGAGGGGAGCAGCAGGCGAGGCAGAAGAGGTCTGCTGTGTCATGTAGGTCCCCTCCCTGGCCCAGGGATCGAACTTGCACTGCAGTGGCTGTGAAAGCCTCACAGTGCGGTGCTCAACCCCTTGCACTACCAGGGAGGCCCTAGTCTACTCATTGACTGGCTCAGATCTCAGGTGTGGAGCATGAGGGTAATTCATTGGTCGCCAAAAACCTCAGTAGTGTTCTTCGGGCAATGAGACCATACAGAGACATGCTGATGTGAGGAATAGGAACGCACAGGTCACAGCTAACACTGAGCTCCCTGAGAATGAATTAGAGAAATTAGAGCATAGACGCGGACAGAGATGAATGAACAAAGAAGAGCAAGTGAAGCATTCCCATGCATCTCGTGCCAAAAATCCAGCACAAAGTCAGAGAGCTGTGGGGGTCCTAGGAGAAAAGGCAATTAACCTACCGACTAAAGTATAGAGCTGGTGGGGTTCAAGAACAGGAGACAGGAACAAAGGATAAAGCTGAGGAGGTAAGTTAGGGCCAGATTTGAAAGAAATATATTTCTGGACAGCAGTGAGGAAACTTCAAGTATTGTGAACTAGATAATGTGCTACTTTTTTCTAAAAGATTTTATTTATTTATGCACACAAGAACTGGAGTACAGGCCAGAAAGAAAGTGCAAGAGGTGAAAGGATTCACCAGAGACAGAGTGGGGAGCAGAACAGGCAGATGGACTGAAACACACTGCTGAGGGGAGCCGCGGGCGAGGCAGGCGAGGTCTGCTGCGCCACGTGGGTCCCCTCCCTGGCCGGGGATCGAACCCCCACTGCTGTGCCACAGATGCTTCACAGTGTGGCGCTCAACCCCCTGCGCCACGAGGGAAGCCCACAAGGCGAGTGTTGGTAAGAGTGCGAAGCACAGGCACATGTGCACTGTTGGGAATATGAAATAGTCAGCCACTATTGTAAACGTTTTTCATTCCAAAAAAATGAAAAACAAAAGTCCCATGTGATCTACCTGTATACCCCTTGTTGGTATTTACCCAAAATAATTCAAAGCACGATATTTAAGGGGTATTTGCTCTCCAAGGCTCATAACAACATGAGCACAGCAGCCAAGAAGTGGAAGTAACCCAGACGTCCAGTGACGGGTGAATGGACAAAGGAGATGTGGTATATCCATATAGTGGGATTTTTGCAGCCTTCAAAAATAAGGAAATACTATCATGTTACATACATGGACCTTTGGACATTATATGCTAAGCCAAACAAGCCAGTCACAGAAGAACTGCTATCATTCCACTCAGATGCAGTATCTAAAGTGGTCAAAAATCAGAAATATTGGGGGCCTCCCTGGTAGTGCAGCAGGTTGAGCGCCACACTGTGAAACATCCACCGCACAGCGGTACATGTTCGATCCCCGGCCAGGGAGGGACCCACAGGGCGCAGCAGCCCTCTCCTGCCTCGCCTGCTGCTCCCCTCAGCAGTGTATTTCAGTGCTGTTCTGCTCCCCACCCTGTCTCTGGCGAATCCTCTCATCCCCTGCACCTCTGGCCTGTACCCCAGTTCTTGTATGCATAAGTAAATATATCAAAAAAATCATAAATATTGGGTTGTTGAAACTGTCATGATGCATTTTTGCTTGAAAAACAGAAAAAATACTTCATAACTTTTCCAACAACCCAACAGAAAGTAAAAAGAAAGTGGTTGCCGAGAGCAAGAGGAAGGAGAGTTAATGTTGAGTGATTACAGAGCCTCAGTATTATAAGGTAAAAAATTCTGAGAGTTTATTGCACACTAATGCAAATATACCTAATAGCACTATTAAACTATACACTTAAAAATGGTTACAATGGTAAATGTAATATTATGTGTTTTGTTTACCACATAAAAAAAGTAATCAAGAAGAGGAATTTGTACATTAATTTGATGTTGAGTTTGATTCGTCACATACATATACACCAGGTACCCAATGCCAAAATGTGCTGTTAAAAATAGCAGATTATGTTATCAGCTCCAAATGCTTGAATACATCAATTTGTCTTACATGTCACTTTCTTGGGACTGTGCCCCACTTCAACTTTGGCCTCCATACAGATGCTCCTGTAAATCCCTTACATGGTTCAATAAACATGGACTATGAAACAACATTCTACCCTACTGATGCCAGCACAAAGCACTCCAGGATAAATGCAGTTTTGCAGATTGCTTCACAGTCCAGCAGTTGCTATTTCATGTTCAGAATCAGAAAACTCCTTTTTATTAGAAAACAGCATATGCACATCCATCAAATTCCTGTTCCACTCCTTATGGGAGAGTGAGTCAGAACCAAGGAAACTGGCTGACCTTTATTTTTCTACTGTAAATCAATTTCAATCCAATTCAGTGCAATTCATTTCAACAGACATTTGTTTCACGTCTATTTTTTTAAGGCACTAAGGCCTAAAGATAGTCAAGACTCCCACCTTCAAGGATCTCCAAATCCAAAAGGCAAGACTACTACATACATTCGTAAACGCAATAATAAAGAGAAGCATTATGGAATACTATAAAAACACATACTGAGGAAAAAATACTTACTACAATAGTGACCAAAAAAGAGACAAGAACAAGAAAGTAACTAACAGTTTGATGTTCTTCTATGGCCTGGGACCTCTAAATAGATTCACTTACTGAATTTACTTTTCTGATGATGACATTAAAGCTGAGATGATGTCTTGTATACAAGTCAGCCTAGCTCCAACCCATAGACCAGGCGAGGCACCTCATCCATCCACACCAGCAGTTAGAAGGAAGGAGGGAAGTCAGGATAAGGCTTTATCCTAACCCCAGGTCCTCCTGTATTAAGGCAACACTCCAAGAAAAGTCTTGAGATTTTTTTTTAAGATTTATTTATTTATGCATACACGAGCTAGGGTACAGGCCAGAGGTGTGGGGGGTGAGAGAATCCACCAGACAGAGTGGGGAGCAGAACAGGCAGATGGACTGAAATACACTGCTGAGGGGAGCAGCGGGCGAGGCAGGAGAGGTCTGCTGTGCCATGTGGGTCCCCTCCCTGGCCGGCAGCAGGGATCGAGCTCCTGCCGCAGTAGCTGCGGTTTGCTTCATAGTGCATAGCTTAACCCGCTGCACCACCAAGGAGGCCCCAGTCCTGAGACTTATAAACAACTTTGGGGATCTGGGTATTTGTAAATTCCTCCCAGCAAATATTTACATGTTGGTGGGTATCCCAAACTGGCATCAGTGGTGCCTCTTGACACAGTGGCAAGGTAAGACCCACACATACATGTCGCAAGGGCAGCAAGTGGAGGCTGATTTCCCGAAGGCACATCACTGCCATCCATCACAGCCCCGCTGGACAGCACAGCCACCGTGCTCCAGCCCCAAGAGAGGGCTCCAGGTGCCTGCCCTCCTTTAATTGGTTTCTATTCTCACACCTTCCATTTAAGTCATCATTTTCTGGGATAATTGGTATCTGTGAACTCTCACTAGAGTCAGTTTCCTTCTTCTGAAATGAACTTAAATTGCAACGTAAGGAAGAAATACGATCTGTGTTGAACTGAATATTCCCTATTGTTTAATCACGGATTCTGTACGGTGCATTTTCTAGTTATTTATTCAGAAAGAAAAAAAAAAAACCCTAAGTAAATGACCATTAATATATGAGCCCCATGTTCAGATAATTGATTATATTAATTCATTATGATTTTTATCCTAACAACTAAACTATAGATGTTGCTATATTCTCATCTTTTACCTGCTAGTAAAATTCTATACCCACATTAATTGCTAAGTACAAAATTTGAAGAAAAAAAAAATGCTTGATAACCGTTTTGTGATTCTGCTGGCACAACAAGATTTCATGAACCACGGTTTACCCCTCTGTACAGCTGTAATCTTAATTACGGTTATGCCACGAGAATGGGGTGCCAGCATTATGCAGTGAGGGTCAGAGAAGAAACTTCACTCTGAAATGCTTTGCTGTGCTTAGTGTGAAGATGAGTTGAACATATCCATCTTTATATTACACAGTAAACTTATTCTGACAATCCCCTTAGGAGAATTACTCTCTGGTCCTAGCTCTAGAAATAGCTGTTTCATATCTGCAACTAACTTCATAATTTTCTAGATGCTGAAATCAAATAAATAACTGCTTCCTTCCTAGACTTCCACCAAGCTTAGCATCAAATCCACGCCTCCCTCTGAAAAGCATAAGAGTCTCCTGCCTCGCCCACTGCTCCTCTCAGCAGTGTATTTCAGTCCATCTGCCTGTTCTGCTCCCCACTCTGTCTCTGGTGAATGCTCTGACCCCCTGCAACCTCTGGCCTGTACCCCAGCTCTTGTGTGTGTAAATAAATAAATCTTAAAACAAACAAACAAAAAAACTATGCACCTATAGGAGAACATGGACCAGAACCGTGTCCCATTGTCTTCGTACCTGCAGACCAAGCACATAGTAGCTGCTTAGTAAGTTCCCGCCGAATGCATGAGTGCAAGCAGAGGGAAGAAGCAGTTCATCACAGATGGTAACAACACACAGAGGAGCACAAAGCTAGCACAGAGAGATCACAGATGGGTTTTCCTTTCAAGGGGTCCCAGGCACGGGGAATGGTCCCAGGCATAGAAATTTCAACTGTTACCTGTAATTCTTTTTAAACTCTTCATCCAGTCTGAAAAACATCTCTACAGTAGACTGAAGAGCAAACATGAACTAACTTGTCACGGATTAATTATAAGACAATTGAAAAAGTAAGTAGTCTCCTTGTTCTTGATCTTTCTTCTGCCTTATACTTCACTTTTGATTTTGCAGTGAACCTCCCAATCTCAGTAAGACTGGTTTTTCTCTTAACCAAACCACATTTAAAAAATCATTCAAAGAAAATAGACAGCACTGCCACTCTTGAAAGACCAAGCACACATTCATGATCTCCTTATACCCAAGTAGATACTCACTAGAATGTTCAGAAACATCTCCAGTTTTCCTGCTGTTACTGAAATGTGTCTGCTCCTTTGCCAGATTGAAAAACAGCCTGATTCAGAGCATTGGGGAGTCAATTGTTCTTTTCCAGTCTGCAGAACTGACTCTGTTCTTTTCAGTACTTCTTTTTGAATCACTTAACCTTTCTGCACTCTATAGTTGAAAATTTGGGACAGTGCATGAAAGTGCGGTGCATGGCCACTATCACACAGGAACACAAGACAAGAAAGCAGAGGCTGCTGAGGAGAAAGCTCTCAGCTATCCATGGACAAAGGAGCAGTGTACAGTGGCTCTCACATCAAGGACAGATGGTGCTTCTGGAAATTGAAAGGTGATGGGGTAAGGGCAGAAAGCAAGGCAAAGAGATACCAGAAGCTCAAAGTCCAATGGGGAAAGAAAAGTGGTCACAATTTCACAGAGGAAAGTGTGAGAATAAAGCTAAGGCCAAGGATGTTACAATAATGAGCACAATGTGGGAATGAGAACACCGCCTGGGCAGAAGAGGTGGCAATTCTCATGAGCTGCTAGAAAAAACAATAGAGTATCAACTTTCAGGCAAACGCCACTCACTCTAAAGTAATGTTTGGGAACATTAATTTGTCATGATTCTGTTTCATTTTAATTCCCACATTGACTTTAGACAGAGTATAGGATAACACAGATTTAGAGTTACAGCAGGGTAACTTGCTAACCCTAAAAATGAACTGGAAACAGTGGATGAGGCAGGGAGGGCAAGGCAGAGAAGTCTCTGGTTCCACAGCTGAAGGTGAAAACACAGTGTCATTTCTTTCCACCTGGCTTTATCTGAACTGAGAGAGCTGGGGAAATACACATGTTTGAGAACAAGCAAGGCCCCCTGGGTAGGAGCTTGACCCCAGCATGTCTTCATGGGTCTCCATGAAGCTGTAGCACAGTGACAAGATGGTCTATTCCAGCAACAATCTCAGGGCAGATTCGTCTCTTTTTTTTCCATTCCTGAAAACAGTCCATAAAAAAGATTAATCTTCATAGCTCAGACTGGGGAAAAGCAAAGGAAGGGAGACGAGCAGAACTACATACTAAGCATCTTGCATGGACCTTGCATGTGCTACTTCACTGAGTCCACACACACTAACAGACAGTTCCTTCTATTAAGCACATACTATTGGGTAGGCCCTGAACCAAGCATTGACAGATTATTTACTTTATCCTTAAAACAATCAAGGAATCAATATGATCCAGCAATCCCATTCCTAGGAATATACCCAAAGAACACAAAAACACTGATCTAAAAGAATACCTGCACCCCTATGTTTATAGCAGCACTCTTTACAATAGGTAAGACCTGGAAACAACCTAAATGCCCAAAAACAGATGACTGGATCAGGAAGATGTGGTACATATACACGACAGAATACTATTCAGCAGTCAAAAAGATAAACTAGAGTCATTCATAGGAACATGGATAGAACTGGAAGGGATTATGTTCAGTGAAACAAGTCAGAAGGCAAAAGAAAAATACTGGATGGTTCCCCCTAGGAAGAATATAAGGGAACCAAATAAGGATCAAGGAAAACAATAATAATAATTAAAGAACACAACAAAAATAAAAAGACAAGGACAAAATGGGACACTTGGTCGGGAGGGAAGAGGGGGAGAGTTGAGGGCAGACAGGAGCACGGGGGACTGAGGTGATGGTGCACTGGTGATATGGTGATGGGGACTACAAAGGATTACAATTGATGTCAAATATATATATAAATAAAGAGAAAAAAAAACTATGAAAAAGTGAGAGATGTAAACTGAAAAAAAAAAAATCAAGGAATCAGTATTTTTCTTCCCAACTTACAAAGGAAGAGAAGTTTAGAAAGGATAAGCTGCCCAAGATCATGTGATTAATAAGTGATTCACAAGATTTGGAAACAACCAAAGAATCCATTGATGGATGAATCGATAAATAAAATGTACACAAAATACTACTACTCGGGTATGGAAATAAAAAATAGGTATAATAAAGGATGAAATGTTGCCACTTGTGACAACTACAGGGTAGTATGCTGAGTGAAATAAGTCAAGTGAAGAAAGACAGTGGATGATTTCATTAAATGTAGAAAATAAAGAAACATAAAACAAAACAAAAACTCTCAAATTATAAAACAAAATGGAGATTATCAGAGGAAAGGGAGGATGAAGAGTAGGCAAATCAGTTAAAAGGGGTAATTTTATATTGTGGGTAGACACTAAATTTTGGTGGTGACCATAATATATACTGATACCATATCATAAAATGCTGAAGGGACTCCCTGGTGGCCTAAGGGCTAAGTCTCAGCACTATCACTGAAACACCTGAGTTCCACCCCTAGGCAAGCAGCTGACCCACATGGCCCAGCAGACCTCTCCTGCCTCACCCGCTGCTCCCCTCAGCAGTATACTTCAATTAGTCTGCTGTTCTGCTCCCCACTCTGTCTCTGGTGAATCCTCTCACCCCCAGCACCTCTGGCCTATAGTCAGTCCAGTGCTTCTAATGCAAAAATAAATAAAATATTTTTAAATATTAATAAAAATAAAAATAATCCTGTACATCTGAAACCTACATATTATTGTAAATCATTAGTATTTCCATAAAAATATAAATAAACAAAAAATGAAAAAAGGTGATTCAGAGTTAAAATATGGTCTGACTCCTATTTACACTAAACTAACTTATAGAAAGTAAAAATTGAAAAATATTCCAATTATTATTGTACTAAAATATAACTCTCTTAAAATCACATAGTTTATTATTTCTTAGAAATACAAAAGCACATAAAAATACAATTTAAAAATTAAGGAAACCAAGAAATAGCAAAAGAAGCTATTTCCTAAATTAGGGGTTACTTAAATTATGGTACAATAAGATGCTATCTGGTCTTTACAAAGAATAAACCATTAGAGCAGGCAAGCTGATAAGGAAAACTTCTTTGTAGAACAATCCCAGGTTGTAAACACAAAATGTCTTCACAGCCCTTAATGGAATGAACTGAAACATTAATAATCATTGGATGCCAAAAACATTAGATGAAATGTTGATGGGCACCTTTAGAACAGGGAAATCAGGCTGACACCACCCAAATCCTCTATTTAACCTCAGAATCATTCGAAGTGAAAGACAAGCAAAGGTGTCTTCTGAGAAGCTCTGGCAAGAACTGAGTACCACACAGGAAGGGCTTGCGCCAGAAAGAGTGAACCTGACCTGACAGTTCTCCCATAGCAGGGATGGAAGAACACGGTGCACAGCACCAGGGGGAACTGTCAAATCCAGAAGGCAGGGTCTTCTGCAGGACTAAAACCTACTTTCTTTTGCAAATAAATGACTTTTTTACAAAGGGATAGAATTATTAAAATTGAAATGTCACTGTGGGCCAATGTGACTCCCAATTCAAGCAAAACTATAAAAAGACATTTTAAAGAAAATCAGGAAAATTGGAAAAGACTTTATTTTGGATCTTAAAAATCACTGTTAATTTTCTGATATGTGACAATGGCACTGTAGTTATTTTTTTTTTTTATGTTATGTCTTAGAAATACATATGAAAGTGTTTGTGAATGGAATCAACTGACAGCTAACATTTACTTTTAGATACTCCAGAGAAAAGGGGGCAGTTAAAGATGAAACCAGATTAGTAACTATTATTATGAAAATTTTCCAGTATACATAATAGCAGAGAAAATGATATAATGAATCTGTAGTCTTCCATTGTCAAGTTTTGCCAGTCTTCTTTCAAGCCATTCCTCCTTCAAAAGCTTTTTTTCTGCAGGTATGTTTTAATATTAATTTCAGACATCAAATAACACATCATTTTACTAATAAATATATCACCATGGACCTCTAATTAAAAAGGAAATTTCTTGACCATAATCACTAGGCCAGTGTCACACCTTACAAAGTTAGTGATAATCCCAGAATATTATCTATACACAGATTGTAAAAATGTTCTCACACACACACACACACACACACACACATATATAGACACTGGTATTAGATACTGTGGGTTTAGTATGCATTCTAATTTTGGTTGATTTTGAAATTTTACATAATAAAACAATTGTTTAGAAAGTACAGCAACTTAGTATGTACTGATATGGAATGATATCCAAGACATATTAAGCGAAAAAGAACACAAAATAGTGTATGTGGTATGCTACGATGTGTTTAGCAAGGTAAAAACTAATGCCATATGACCCAGCATTTCCACTTCTGAGAATCTATCCACAAAACATGAAACCATCAACCCAAAAAATCATATCCTCTGCAACGTTTACTGCAATACTGTTGGCAACAGCCACAAAGGAAGTAACCTAAATGCCACCCACTGACAGGAGACCAGATCAAGGAATGTGGCATGCCCATACTATGGAATATTGCCCAGGGAAAGATGAAATGCTGCCATTTACAGCAAGATGAAAGGAGTTCAAGGGAATGATGTGTAGTAAAGCAAATCAGAATGACAAAGACAAATATTGGACATTTACATAGCTGATGATTCGACAAAGCAAAATATCTACGCGGAGCAGCAGATACTAATAAGTGATGTGAGGGCTCTGAGACTAAGAGGGAGGGGAGAAAGGGAAAAGGGAACATAAGGGACGATGTAGGGGAGCACAGGTTGGTAGGCAGATAGACAGATGGGTGGATGCATGCATAGACGAATGGACAGATAGACAAGTGGGTGGATGAACAGATGATTGATTTATAGATAGACAGATAGCTAGATAAAGAGACCAACCAGCCACTGGGATGAATGTGGAGATAGAGTGGGGTGGGAGGGGAGCTAGCAGAGAAACTACTGAATGAAGCTGAAAGAGATGATGGTGACTTAGCCAAGGCAGCAGTGGTGGATGATGAGGAGAATCAGAATTGGAGTATATTTTTTTGTTTGTTTCTTTTGAGGGAGGGGACGAATTTTGATTTTTTAAAAATTTATTTATATATATTTGACATCAATTGTAGTCCCCTGGAATTCCCACCACTATTTCACCATCGCACCATCACTTCAGTCTTTTGTGCTCTTTCTGCCTTCACCCCAGTCCCTCTCCCCTACCAAGTGGCTCTGATTTGTCTTTGTCTTTTTGTTCTTGTTGTGTTGTGATTTTTTTTTTATTGTTACTGTTCTTTTCCTAGAGCCCTTTTATGATTCCTTTATATTCCTCCTAAAAGTGAAAGCATCAATATTTTTCTCTTGCCTTCTGACTTATTTCACTGAGCATAATCCCGTCTAGCTCCATCCATATTTCTACAAATGACTCTAGTTTATCTTTTTTGATTGCTGAATAGCATTCCATTGTGTCTATGTACCACACCTTCTTGATCCAGGCATCTATTTTTGGGCATTTGGGTTGTTTCCAGGTCTTACCAATTATAAATAGTGCTGCAATAAACAGAGGGGTGCAGGTATTCTTTTGGGTCAGTGTTTCTGTGTTCTTTGGGTAGATCCCTAGGAGAGGAAGTCTCTATTTTTAGTAGACTTAGGAACCTCCATATGGCTTTCCATAGTGGTTGGATTAACTTGCATTCCCAAGAATTGGAGTATATTTTGAAGGGAGAGCTCACATAAGTTGCTGATGGATTGAATGTGCAATACGAGAGAAAGCCAAAACAGAGCAAAGCCTGGGTTTCAGTTCAGGGCAACTGGATGACTGGAAGTGCCATCTACTGAGCAGTGGAAGCTGGGTGGAAAGAGGAAAGGGCAGATAAATTGGAAGTCTATTTTAACTCATGCTAAACATGAGATGCCTTGGGACATCCAAGTATAGATACTATGTGGGCAGCTGGATCCACAAATTTGGAGTTCCTGGATGAGGGAGAAGCTACAGCTACTGATCCATGGGATGTTACCTTGTGAATGGTATTTAAAGCCATTGGCCAAGATGAGCTCATACAGAAACATAAGGAAGAGAATATATATTAGGTTGAGCTCTGACACTCCATTATTTTTTAAAGATTTACTTATTTATGCATATAAGAACTGGGGTACAGGCTAGAGATGCAGAAGGTAAGAAGATTCACCAGAGACAGAGTGAGGAGCAGAACAGGCAGATCAACTGAAACACACTGCTGAGGGGAGCAGTGGGCCAGGCAGGAGAGGTCTGCTGTGCCTTGTGGGTCTCATCTCTAGCCAAGGATTGAATTTGCGCTGCTGTGTGGTGGATGCTTCACAGTGCAGTGCTCAACCCGCTGTGCCACCAGGGAGGCCCAGAGACACTCCATTATTAAGGGGTCAGGCAAAGGAAGACAGTCCAGGCAAGGAGATTGATAAGAAATGGTGATGAGGTAGACAGAAAATCAAAATCCATGCATCAAGAAGGAGGATATGTCCAATTAAAAATAAAAGATTTATGTATATAAAAAAATCAGATAATGTGACCAGAAGATAAACATGGAACTCAAAACAGTGGTCACCTCTGAGAGGACACCAGGAAAGAGCTAAGACTTAATTTACCCTTTTGTATCTTTTGAATTTGTAACAGTGTGTAATATATATCAAAAACATAAGTTGTTGGTAAAGTAAAAGGGAAAACCAAAAATGTACAACTATCTGGGTTCATCACATGCCATCTAAACTAATCATTAGCTGTTACTGAATGTCAGTCATGGCTTACATTAATCTAACTTTGGTATCCTACCAGATTTGTAATATTGGAAAATTGCCCTGATATCTCTAAAATCAAAAATCTCCAGCCAGCTGTCTAATCCAATACGCTAGTGCTCTGGCTGTTACAGCTGCTGTGGTCTAAAAGATTGCCACGTCAGCTACTGGCCTCACCTCATGTTTCGCTTATTCTGGTTAAAACCTTTTATATTTCTATATTCCAAGGTTTCCTGTGGGAGAGCAAAGGCTCTATGTGCTATTTTCTCTAGTGGTTCAAACAGAAAGAAAGACTACCCTTCAAAACTACCTCCTGGCACATGACACTTGCCTTACAATCCAGCTGCTACAGACCACTCCGTTCTTCCAACCTAGCTGTCCTAGCTAACTACTGACCAACTAACAATTTTTTAAAAAGATTAATTTTATTTATGCATACAACAGCCAGGGTACAGGCCAGAGACACAAGAGGTGAGAGGATTCACCAGAGACAGAGTGGGGAGCAGAACAGGCAGATGGACTAAAACACACTGCTGGAGAGCAGCGGGAGAGGCAGGAGAAGTCTGCCGTGCCATGTGGGTCCCCTCCCTGGCCGGGGATCGAACTCGCGCTGCTGTGCAATGGATGCTTCAGAATGTGGTGCTCAACCCGCTGTGCCACTAGGGAGGCCCCCAACTAACATTTTTTTACAGATTTTATTTATTTATGTATATAAGAGCTAGGGTACAGGTTAGAGGTTTTGGGGTGGTGAGAGAATTCACCAGAGACAGAGTGGGGAGCAGAACAGGCAGACTGACTGACATGCATTGCCAAGAGGAGCAGAGGGCTAGACAGAGGAGGCCTGCTGTGCTGTATGGGTCCCCTCCCTGGCCAGGGGTCACACACGTGCTGCAGTGGCTGCAGAAGCCCCTTGCGCCACCAGGAAAGCCCTGACCAACTAACATTTTACACTACTTGCCTTTAATGAGAGTTCTGCCCTTTAGCCAACTTCAATTTAAACTCATTTAAAGCAGACTAGTGTCCAAACATAGGACATTGTTATCTCTTTAGAGGAACAATGTAGATTTAACTAAGAAAACACTTTGGGAACTTATAAAACAGTAATACATCTTTTAAATTTCTATAAATTTCTTCTTTTAAATCCCAAGTGGAAAATAAAACAAGACTCCATAATAAGTAGAAGACTATGGAATGTTATTCCTTGTGTGAAATTTTAAAGCAACACTTATTTTTAGTAATATCTGGGCCAAATGTTCTTACAGGATCTAGTTTATTCTGAAATTGAATACCATACAATATCAGGATGAAGTATTTAAAATTCTGCAGCTTTATTCTACATGTAACTTTACAAGCAGAGAGAAATTGCAGATATATATAGACATATATAGCTACCTATAGGGGTGGGGGTAGGAAAGAAAAGGATAGATGCAAACATACATACATACACACATCACCAAAATATAGGTACACATAAAACGTATACTATGGAGAAACAATAGTGTTTTCTGTACCAAAAAAAATAATTCTGTGACTGTAAAATGACGCAAATCTACTTTTCAAACTCAGCCCCATTCATCAGAGATGGTTTAGTAGTTCCTTTTTTTTTTTTAAAGATTTATTTATTTATGCATACAAGCACTGGGGTACAGGCCAGAGGTGTGGGGGGGTGAGAGGATTCACCACAGAGAGCAGGGAGCAGAACAGGCAGATCAAC
>JAGFMF010011608.1:6082980-6102293 GCA_019455555.1 Galemys pyrenaicus | reverse complement strand
AGCAGACCTCTCCTGCCTCGCCCGCTGCTCCCCTCAGCAGTGTGTTTCAGTCCATCTGCCTGTTCTGCTCCCCACTCTGTCTCTGGTGAATCTTCTCGCTCCCCACCTATAACCTACACCCCCGTTTCTGTATGCAAAAATAAATAAATCTTTTTTTAAAATTGTAATAAATATAACTTTCAAGGTAAGAATAACCAAAATTCTTAAGTTTTTTTTAAGATTTATTTATTTATGTACACAAGAACTGGGGTATAAGCCAGAGGTGCAGGGGGTGAGAGGATTCACCAGAGACAGAGTGGGGAGCAGAACAGGCAGATGGACTGAAACACACTGCTGAGGGGAGCAGCGGGCGAGGCAGGAGAGGTCTGCTGTGCCTTGGGGGTTAGCTCACTGGCAGGGATTGAACTCGCACTGCAGTGGCTGTGGCTAGCTTCATCGTGCTGCACCTGAACCCCTTGCGCCACCAGGGAGTCCCCCAAAATTATTAAGCTTTGATGAAGCAAAACAATAAGAAAGTTAGGCAGTAGTGGCCAGAAATTAAATTCTTCCAGAGCAGAGAGAATTCCCTTTCTGTGTCTACCTCAGCTGTATTACTTCCTGTGAATTTAGTTATTCAACTGTATTTCAGGTATTTATGTAGAAATAGGATCTCCTTAAACAGCTTATAACCCCACTGACTGTCACGTACCTTGGTATTATTTACAATAACTGAAACACAAAATGTGTTCTATTAGTAGAAGAATAAATGAATTGACTCAGTTTTATCCTTTATATGGATTATTCCCAACAGAGATCAAATGGCAGTTATTTGCCGCAGGGAACTGCATACTAATCCTGGAGTCACAATCGGCCTAGTCATCTTCTTAGGGGAAGATATTGCAAGCTTGGCATCAAACAAACAGGTGACTTAAATATTACGTAGGATGACAGACTAATAATTATACAGGAAATTAAACTATTTCAATAACAAAGAGGGCATGAGGATACTGTTTAAATACTGACATTGTAGCTTTAATAAGTGTATAAGAAATACTACAATCTACTTAAATGTAAGGAACAAACAGGATAGTGAAACCAACCATTTTAAGACTATCCTATGGGAAAGAGCATATTTTAAACTAAGATATAAAAAAAAAAAAATGATGTATTTCTCTACTTAGGAATCATCTGTTTTCCTTAGAGGTTCTTGGGATTATGCCCATCTTTAACTTTATAAATGCAACTAACATTAGACATTTTTAAATCACACTTTCAAGTATGTCTGTACCGACACCCCCCAAGTGATCCTTTGCCACTCTCTCTTACCATATGGGCTAACTGAAGTAAGAACTATAGCCTCACAGAAATGTGTCTTCTTCCAAAAATCTATAAACCAATAAAAGCATAATATTCAAAAGACTAAAGCCCTAGTTCAAACTATGCCCTCATCATATGTCTTCCGCACTAAGCTACCGCTTCTGTCTCCATAAAGCAAACAAAATGTTCTTAATCACATTAACTCACCTACTGAAAACCTCATATTGGTTGTCCATCTGATGAAATTCCCTACTAGGACCTTTAAAACCCTGTGAAGCATATGCGGTACTTCAGTGAAATCTTCTGAATACAATGGCCCTCTCCAATCAGTAACACTGAACACTACTGTATTTGGGGGAACGGTCGTTTTTTTAAGTAAACAACACTTATTTTCTATGATTGATTTATTTCAGTAGGCTAGATTATTAGAGGTAGATTTACTGTATCAAAGGAGGTGATCTTCTTCCAAAATGGTAATGATTAAGTTTGACACATAATTGCTTGTCAAAGGCTATGGCTCCCAACCCTCTTGGAAGCTGGATATGGCTTTAGAAGCAGAAGCCACCTGTCTTGTTTAAAGCAAAATTGCTTGCCCGAGACTTTACTTTTCTCCTTCCTGACTTGCCTGTGACCTGGCTTCAACCACTCAGTGTTAACACTTAAAAAATGCCCAAGTAAGGGCCTCCCTGGTGGCGTAGCAGGTTGAGCACTGCACTGTGAAGCATATGCGGTACTGCAGCACGAGTTCAATCCTCGGCCAGAGAGGGGACCCACATGGCTCAGCAAACCTATCCTTCCTAGCCCCTGGCCCCCTCAGCACATCTTTCAGTAGATCTGCCTGTTCTGCGTCCCACTCTGTCGCTGGTGAATCCTCTCACCTCCCACAACTCTAGCCTGTACCCCAGCTCTTGTATGCATAAACAAATAAATCTTGGGGGAAAAAAAAAAAAGAATGAAAGAAAAGAAAATGCCCAAGCAAGAGAATGGAAGGCACTGGGTCTCTGAATGATAACATAAAGCAGAACTGCCCTTAAGCCTGGCCCACTCGGCCTGCACTGAAAAACACTTCATCTGGCGTCTTTTTGTCACAGTATCTCAGTCTTTATCCTCAGCAGCACAAATGGTTCCAACATTTTAAATATATCAATTTAATTCATATTGACCAAATGCCTAGCAGGAAGGAACAGAAAATGCAAGTGCTTTCCACCAATGTGTACAAAGTTACAGTTGCAACTGCATTCTTGCCAACACTGAAGCTTCTTTTTTTTTTTTTTAAGATTTATTTATTTATGCACACAAGAGCTGGGGTACAGGCCAGAGGTGCGAGGGGTGAGGGGCTTCACCAGAGACAGCAGGGAGCAGAACAGGCAGACCAACTGAAACACACTGCTGAGGGGAGTAGCGGGCGAGGCAGGAGAGGTCTGCTGCGCCCTGTGGGTCCCCTCCCTGGCCGGCAGCAGGGATCGAACTCATGCTGCAGTGGCTGCGGATACTCCCTGATGCTTACTTCTTTTAAGGAAAATCTACTAAACTAATATGGGACAATTATTATACATTCACCTTTTTAATGGAAGAGCAACATAGCTGAGTATTTACTACTCACTGGTATTTCATGTTATGTTAGTTGCTTGTTCGGCTGTTTTTTATTTTTATTAGATGTTTGGTATTTTTCTTGTCCGTACTGTTGAACTTTATAGTTTGTCTTTCGATTCTGCTTTTGGGAAACATGTTGAGGTGTTTTACAGACATCAAATTTAAAGTTCTTCTATTGTAATTTGTTCCAGTGAAAGTATTCTGAATATCCACATTTTGAACCCAAATACCATTACACATTTAAAGAAATAGGGCTATCTGGGAAAAGACTGATTTCAGGTCTGAGGCAGAGAGTATACAAGGTGAGCTTAAGACACTGTCTTCCAGGCCTCCACCACGCAACCACAGACACCGCTGTGGTTTGATCCCTGCCGCTGGCCAGGAAGGGGACCCACATGGCACAAGCAGACCTCTCCTGCCTCACCCGCTGCTGTCCTCAGCAGTGTGTTTCAGTCCATCTGCCAGTTCTGCTCCCCACTCTGTCTCTGGTGACTCCTCTCATCCCCCACACCTCTGGCCTGTACCCCAGTGCTTGTATGCATAAATAAATAAATTAAAAAAAAAAAAAAGACACTGTCTTCCACAAGAAGGTAAGGAGACTATTGAAGATCACTGGTGTTGTATGAAAGAACAAAAGAATCAACAGCAGAAAGCTCCCAAAGGCCACGTTCATCAAAGCATCTGTTCTAATGACTGTGGCTATGGAAAAAGTCATGCCAGACTTAGCTTAAAACAACATCTACTTTACTCTTGGATCGTCAGTCTGGGCTGGGCTGTGGGTCAGCTGGTATCTACTGTACTCAGCTCCAGTTGAGCATAGATGTACCAGATGACTTCACGCATATGTGCAACACAGGGAAACAAACATACGAACAGGCAGAACTAAAGCGAAACAAAGCCTAGAAATGACTGCAGAATTGAGACCACTCAGGGGTGCAGGGGTGGGAACCAAGTAGGGAAGGGGCCCAGTGGTCTATGATAAAGAGACATGGTGCTCTGGGGTGGGTGGGCTGTGGTGCTGCACATCTGAGGAGGTGTGACTCTCTTCCACTCAATCATAGACAGTGATGTCAACCCATGTGACAATAAATAAAGAAGTAGGCTAAAATCTTCTCAGGGCTCACTCAGTCATTCACATATCTGTTGCATGGACTAGGGATGGCACAATTAGAACTCCTCCGTCATCTCTCTAGATCTCTAAGTCGACTTTCCATATGTTCTCTCCAACGTGGTGGTTGATGGGTGATTGAATTTCGCTAAAGTGCTGGTCCCAAGAGAGTGCTGGGCAGAAAGTAATGGATCAGTGTCAGCATCGCATCATAAGAACATATGGGACCACATACATTGGTGTGGCTGGCCTTAGTAAATACAATCTGTCAGCATCATAAAGAATATGATGATGGGCCTCCCTGGTTGTGCAAAGGGCAAACTCTCAGCACTATTAAGCTGTCGCTAATCATTGTAGCATGAGTTTGATGCCCGGCCAGGGAGCTAACCCACATGGCACAGCAGACCTCTCCTATCTCTCTCGCCGCTCCCCTCAGCAGTATGTTTCAGCCAGTCTGCCTGTTCTGCTCCCCACTCTGTCTCTGGTGAATCTTCTCCATCCCCTACCCCCGCACCTCTGGCCTACACCCCAGTCCTCTCTTTTTCTTTTTAAAGATTTATTTATTTATACATTAAAGAGCTGAGGTATAGGCCAGAGTTGCAGGAGATGAGAACTCGTGCTGCTGTGCAGTGGATACTTCACAGTGCAGCGTTCAACCCTCTGTGCCACCAGGGAGGCCCTACACCCCAGTTCTTGTATGCCTAAATAAATAAAATAAATCTCTAAGAGCAATAATAAATAAATTATTATAAAAAAGAATTGATTAATGTACTTGAATGTAGAAAAGTCAACACAGAAGGAAGAAAATACATTAAGATGATGGTTATACCAATTTTTTTTAAAAGGTTTATTTATTTATGCATACAAGAGCTGGGGTACAGGCCAGAGTCACAGGGGGTGAGAGGATTCACCAGAGACAGAGTGGGGAGCAGAACAGGCAGATGGACCGAAACACACTGCTGAGGGCAGCAGGGGGGAAGGCAGGAGAGGTCTACTGCGCCATGTCGGTCCCCTCCCTGGACGGAGGCAGGGATAAAACTTGTGCTGCAGTGGCTATGGTTTGCTTCATAGTGCGCTGCTTAACCCGCTGCGCCACCAGGGAGGCCCTATACCAATTTTTTACTGAAAAAAAAAAACTGATAGATTTTAGTATTAGATCTTTCCTAAATGGAACTCTATTTCAGAGTAACAATTAACTCCATTTAATGAGGGAAAATGCTGTTTGACAGAAGAATCCTAATTAATGCATGCAAAAGGATCTGCAGTTTGGAAACATCACTACTTTGCAATATGTAATGGAGTAACTGGTTTAGGCAAGAATTAGCAGGTACAGCTAAAAGCATTAACTATAAGGTTGGGAAAAACTGGATAAACACCCTGGGCTCCTTTGCCCCTCCCAGGTACCATATACCTGAAAGTCTTTATTCTTCCCTTTTTCCTAAATAAAACTTTCTTTTCAAGACAAAAAAAAAAAAACCTGGATAAACACCCATAGCTAAATTATCAACATAATGAATATGTGCTTGTCTCAACATGGCATATAGTAACTTTACAATGGAGTGATGTAGAATTAATGCAGGGATGGAGCTTAGAATCATGAAAAGTAAAGCAACTTGATAAAAACCATCGACTCCTGACATGCTCTCCCATTCAGAGCACAGCCTAGAAATATCCTTAACAAGCATGCTTACTCCGGGGCCTCCCTGGTGGCACAATGGATTAAGCAAAGCACTGTGAAGCATCCGCAGCATCTGCAGCACTAGTTTGATCCCTGCTGCCAGCCGAGAAGGGGACCCACATGGAGCAGCAGACCTCTCCTGCCTCTCCAGCTGCTCCCCTCAGCAGTGTATTTCAGTGGATCCATCTGTTCTGCTCCCCACTCTGTCTCTGTCTCTGGGGGATCCTCTCAACCTCCACACCTCTGGTCTATACCCCAGTGCTTATATGCATAAGTAAATAAATCTTTTTTAAAAATGCATCCTCTGAGTATTTCTTTTTAATATTTATTTATTTATGAATACAAGAACTAGGGTACAGCCAAGAGGTGTGGGGTGTGAGAGGATTCACCATAGACAGAGCGGGGAGCAGAACAGGCAGACTGACTGAAACACACTGCTGAGGGGAGCAGCGGGCAAGGCAGGAGAGGTCTGCTGTGCCATGTGGGTCCCCTCCCTGGCCAGGGGCAGGAATCAAACTTGTGCTACAGTGGCTGTGGTCTGCCTCACAATTTATTGCTTAACCCACTGCACCACCAGGGAGGCCCTGCTGACTCTGACTTTAATCAAAATTGTAGATTGACATTTCCAGTTTACGGGAAATTCATGGGAGAGTTAAAAGTTAAATGAAATTAGAAGGAAACAATCATATAAATCCAGAAGGTAGAATTCTACCGAAGAGTGGACCCAGTCTCTTTAATGAAAAACAATACTTTTCTGAATTAACAGAGAAACAAGAATTCTTACATATGAATGGTAAAAGTCACATAGATCATTGATTGGATTGTGGTTTGAGCAAATTAGCCAAGAAAAATAACACAGTTTGGGTGTAACTAAGGAAGTCTATGTATACTTGGCATTAGAAGATACCAAAGAATTATTAGAAGATTTTGAAATGTGATATTACCATGTTTAGTTAGGAAAAATATCCTTATTTTATAAATGCACAAGAAAGAATATAGGGATAAAACATGTCTGTAGTTCACTTCCAAATGCTAAAAGGAAAATAAATGTGGCAACATTTTAACAATTAGTGAACTTACATAAGAAATAGGTGTTTGTCCTACTACTACTCACTCTTCTCAGTCTTTTACTTAAAATGCTTTATTGTAAATAAAACAGAAAAGTTCTCCCCCCAAATATTTGCATATGATATATTTAACAAAGGGACAATATCCAAATCTGCAAAGAACTCCTACAACCTTTTAACAACAACAACAACAAAGACAATCAAAATAAGGGCAGAAAAGCTACATAGACAATCCTTCAAAAAGATACACAGATGGCCAATAAGCTTATGGAAAAAATAAATGTTCACCATCATTTATCATCAGGGAAACGCAAATCAAAACCATAATGAGCTATCATTTCACATGTATGAGAATGTCCCACATCAAAAAGACCAGAAATAGCAAATGTTAGCAAGAGCTGGCAAAAAGGAAGCTTTGTACATTGGTAGTGGGGATGCAGACTGGTCTAGCCCCTACAGAAAACAGTATGAAGGCTTCTCAAAATAATAAAAGATGATCTACCATACAATCCAGCAATTTCACTCCTATGTATCTGAGCAAACAATACAAAAACACTAATTTTAAGGCATCTATTGTAGTACTATTTTACAAGAGCCAAATTATGGAAACAATCTAAGTGCCCATCAACAGAGTGGTGGATTAAAAAACGGTGGCCCAGGGTTAAGTCTCACCACTATCAAGCTATCACCAGCCACTGGGGCATGAGTTCAATCCCCAGCCAGGGAGGAGACCCACTTGGTGCTACAGACCTCTCCTGCCTCGCCTGCTGCTCCCCTCAGCAGTGTGTTTCGGTCCCCCTGTTCTGCTCCCCACTCTGTCTACAATGACTCCTCTCACCCCCACACCTCTGGCATGTACCCCAGTCCTGTATGCATAAATTTTTTTAAAAGACTATGTATATGTAAATAAATATCTGTGTTTAGATAGACCGAAAGGACAACCTTTAGATGTTTACAGAAAATGGTAATCAAGGCAACGCTATCTCAGCCAATTACGCTCCCAGGAAGCAGCAAGTTGTGTGGCCCTTCCTGGCAGACTCTGGATCCAATCCCACAGGAAGCATCTCCAATTCATAAATTATTAATTTCATCGCTGCGTCCCAAAAGAGAATTGGCAATAAGAGCGGCATTTAAAACATCAACAACAATAATTCCCCCTAACACCTGCTTAAGCTTTCCACCCCATAGTCTTTTTTGTTGTGACACAAACAAATTCTCTGGGAAACCTGGTTCTCTTACTGTTTTCCACCTCACAGAAACCAGAGAGCAGAGAACTACCCTACCCTGTTCTGCTCCCTGCTCTGTCTCTGGTGAATCTTCTCACCTCCCGCGACTCTGGCCTGGACCCCAGCTCTTGTGTGTATAAATAAATCTTTAAAAGAAAAGTGTGTGGCCAATCTGTGTGGGAATTTGTATGTGCTGGTTCTTCTAAGAAAGAGTTTTTCTTTGCCTTGCTCAGATCATTCCTGTTCAACCCATAGGTGTCAATTTATCTGTTTCTCCAGGATCCTCCCCTAATCCTCTTACTCTGAGTTAGGGTTCTCTTATCCAGGCTACCACAGCACTCTGTGTTTTCTCTGTTTTTTTTTTTTAATTAAAGTTTAGCAATTATACAGCCTCCCTGGTGATGCAGAGGTTAAGTCGCAGCACTATGAAGCATCCATAGCCACTGCAGCAAGAGCTTGATCCCCAGCCAGGGAGGGGACCCACATGGCACAGCAGACCTCTCCTGCCTTGCACGCTGCTCCCCTCAGCAGTGTACTTCGGTTGATCTGCCTGTTTTGTTCCCCACTCTGTCTCTAGTGACTCCTCTCACCAACCCCACCCCACCCCAGTCTCTGATCTGTACCCCAACTCTTCTTTGCATAAATATTTTTTATAAAAAAACTTAGCAATTATAATTGCCTACTCACTGTCTTTCACCACCAAATCAGTTCACCTCTATATTGTCAGTATTAGCACAGCACTAAGGACATAAAAGGATCTCAATAAATTGTTAAGTAAATAGAATCAAATAGGTAAAAAGAGCAATGCAGTGACTCCATAACAAGCCCAATATATGTCTTGAACATAATCAATAAAATGACAGCATGAATGTTTACAGCTCTTTGTCGGCATGGACATAAGACAAACCTCACTGAAAAATGAATCCTTCCTTTTATCGTCAAGAAAAAAAAATGACTGATTCACTTGCAAATATACATCCCCCCATTCTTCTGAATTTACACAGAAGCAGATTCACTAGTGTAAAAGGACAGCCAGCTGGTTCCTGATACCCTGCGTGGTTCTGTCATTCCTATAAACCAATGAACAGTCCTCAGCTTTCCCTGTTCAGAAGCTCAATTTCATTATTTCACTCAAAAGTAGAACATCACTGAGGCAGACTTTGTTAACAAGCGTTCTTCATCTTAACATACATAGAGAAAATTATGTGATTATTTCTCAATTCCCCCAAGGATGGCATATAACCAATATCTGTCTAGATGCAAAGAGAAGTTTATTCATTACATACAACAAATGTCTTACAGCTATGAGGGCTTATTTCACTCCCAGAACTTTAGTGGGTCTTAATCCCATAAAGTAAACTCTATTTATCCAGCTATCTATCTGCACACACACACATACAAGTGTGTGTTATATAAATGTACAGCTTATACATGATATATGTATATTTATGTATATGCATGGATTATATAAACTTACTATTTTACAAAAGAAAATACCAAAACTTCACTAAAATCATGCTATGGTTTTAAAAGCAAGACCTTTATAGCCAATGAAGCTGTTTTCAAGGCTACTTTTAATTAAGCTGTCCTATCTTGATGACTCAGTCTTTCTCCCCAGAGAGATAACAGTCTGAACTCTTTGAGAGAACAAACACATGAGTCTAGGCTCCACTTATTATTCAAAGTGGAACTCCTAATAATGAGTATAATGCATGGCACAAACTCCAGGTTATTCACTGAAAGAATGGGTAGATGAGATAGTTGTATTATAGTACCTCCGGAATGATTTTTCTGTTGGTATTTCACTTTATATATGATGGAATGATTCTTTCCTTTTTTAGACTTATTTATTTATGTATACAATGATTCTTTCCTTTTTTAGACTTATTTATTTATGCATACAAGAGCTGGGGTACAGGCCAGAGTCATGGGAGGTAAGAGGATTCACCGGAGACAGAGTGGGGAACAGAACAGGCAGATGGACTGAAACACACTGCTGAGGGGAGCAGCGGGCAAGGCAGGAGAGGTCTGCTGCACCATGTGGGTCCCCTCCCTGGCCAGGGATCAAACTTGTGCTGCAGTAGCTACAGATGCTTCATAGTGCGTTGCTTAACCCCTTGCACCACCAGGGAGGCCCCACAATTCACATTCTCTAGGGTTAATCCACCATTTTACACCCCTTCAGAAGACATTGGGGGAAAAAACAGAAGAGTACAAACGTTGGCAATGATGAGGAAAAGTCAAACTCTACTCGTAGAAATGTAAAATGACATAGCTACTAAGGATAACAGTTCGACAATTCCTAAAAAAAGTTAAAACAGAACTGCCATTTGATGCAGCAATTCTTGAGTCCTTGAGCAAATATTTATATACCACAGGACATAGGAGTGTTACCCACCATAAGTAAGAGATGGAAGCAACCAAAGTGCCTGTTGACAGAATGGAAACCCAAAACATGTATACAGTGAAAGGTCATTCCCCATAAGTGCGTAAATCCTGACATGGGCTACAATACGGATGAACCATGAAGAGATTATAGTGAGAAAAATTAGCCAGTTGTAAAAGTACACATAGTGCAGGATTCTAGCTATAGCAGGTACCAAGAATAATCACATTTATAGATACAGAAAACAGAACCGTGACTGCAGAGGAGTGGGTGGGTGGCTACTGTTTAATGGGTCACAGCTTCAACCTGGAAGAACAGAAAACTCTGCACGTAGACAGTGGTGAACTCACCCAATGGCACAAAAATTAAACATTAATCCAGTTGTCATTTCTGATCCTGACATTTATCTTACTTTAGCAGCTGTAGCTCTTGTTCCTCTTCCACAGAAAAAGAGTTACCTGGGCACTAGGATTTAGCAAATGAGCAACTGGAGCCAATCTTGGATTATTTCACTCGGGAAGACAGGACCAGTTATCATCTGTCAAGCCTCCTAGTAACACATCCTGCGATAAGGCTTCTGGGAATTGGATTTAATTGGGGTTTCTTGTTTGCAGCTGGGGTTAGGAACAGGCCACAGTGGAGAATAGCAATCTCCCTCTCCTCTATCTACTGGCAGATAATGTCCACAGATAAGACGGCTTCTGTAGTAATGCAATGTTCTCATCACATCAATTATTCTGCAGTTTTGTCTATAAAGGCACCCAAAAGAAGTACAGCTGGATTTGCAGGGAGCCAGAGAAGAAGCAGAGGCAGGGGGCTTGGAGAGGGAGGGGTTGGAGAGGGGGGAGTTTAAGACTCATGTAACACGTACCAGAGATGGGCATTGGTGCCTGGCATTCATTATTTCATTTAATTCTCATCAAATAACATTTTATAGATGGCCAGTTAAGGTTCAGAGCAACTGTTCAGAGCAAGTACCTGAACCAGGATTCAAACCTCACTGGTTTCTGACTCCCCAGCCCTTATAGTCAATCTTAAAGTTGTCTATAGCAGCGATTTCTACCAGTGGCTCCTCCTTGGAAAGAGTTACGTTACCTGAGATCAGAAATCTATACCCAAAGTCTCATGTTGGCAGGCAAATAGGCTCTTGGCAGCAAGTTCTTCCTTTGATGAAAGCACTTACAATTGATTCCCAGCTAGAATAATTCGGGGTGACAGAAAAAAAATGCTGCTTACCTCTGCATTCAGCACCTCCCTTGGCTCAAGAAGGAAAACAGAGCCATCAGCTCCTATCAATGACAGAAGTTAGACCTGATGCCTGGACTTCACTGAGCAGTCATTCTGACTTCGATGCTGAGCCTCTGAAGGGCACTCTACCATTGTGACTGAATTATTATAATGCATTTCCATGAATATTTTTTTTAGGGTTGACTCTATTTTAATGGCGTCCAGGAGGAGGCAAAGCCATAAACAAGATAGCTACATATGCTGCGTTTGTTAACCATTTCATCAACTAATTATCTTCTAACAGTGACTTGATTGCCCTTTCAGACAAAAGATTTAGCTATCAAGAGTATATTCAGGGCCTCCTGGTGGCGCAGTGGGTTAAGCAACGCAATGTGAAGCAAACCACAGCCACCGCAGCACGAGTTCAATCCCTGCTGCCGACCAGGGAGGGGACCCACATGGTGCAGCAAACCTCTCCTGCTGTGCCCGCTGCTCCCCTCAGCAGTGTACTTCCATTGATTTGTCTGTTCTGCCCCTGCTCTCTATGGTGAATCCTCTCATCCACCCCCACACCTCTGGCCTGTACCCCAGTGCTTGTATGCATAAATAAATAAATCTTTAAAAAAAAAAAGAGTATATTCAATATAGCAAATTCTTTTAAAGGAAGTCTGAATACGCAGTAAGTGATTTGTAAGACATCCCAATTAGAAATCTGTGCAAATAAACTATTATCTCCATGAAAACTTTCCAAAGGATTTTCATGACCTTTGAGAGCTTATCTCAAAATGAGATTTAATTTTGTACTAGAACAACTGTCGAGTTCTCTTCTGCATTGTTAAATATGTCTTCCAACACATCAAATTGGGGCAAAGAATCACCAATCAGTTACCTATAAACCCCAGCAAAGAGACAGTCTAATGCAAGAACAGGGGTGCTGATAGTTACTCAAAAAAGGAAGCTCACATTTTTATCTGAGCTTTAGTTTTGTATGAAAAAAATGGAAGTGAACAAAATCCCCATTTGGGCTATTTCAAGCTTTCAGTGACAAACTGAAATACAAACTAGGTCCTACCCAATTTTTAAAAATGAATGGCATAATTACATAAAATTCTTAACAAAGGACTTCCAGAGTAAAGAAGAATAACTTCTTTTATAACTACTTTTCTAAGTTACTATTTGATACTTAAAATGCCTGTAATATATTTAAGTTCTTCGATTAAAATATAAATTTTACTCCATTCTTCTGTAATAATAATTTTGATATAACACAAATTTAATAGATGGCATCAAAATAAAAATGAATTTGATATTTTTTATTTTTAAATGTGTTCAGATTTTTAACAATAAAAGCAGAAGTTGTTCAAAATACATCACACTGTTGAGGTTTCATTTTCAAGTTTGGATCAGGGGGTCTCCCTGATGGTGCAAGGGGTTAAGACGCAGCACCAAGAAACTATTGGCAGCCACTGCAGCATGAGTTCGATCCCCAGCCAGTGAGGGGAATCATGGCTCAGCAGACCTCTCCTGCCTCGCCCGCTGCTCCCCTCAGCAGTGTGTTTCAGTCAGTCTGCCTGTTCTGCTCCCCGCTCTGTCTCTGGTGACTCCTCTCACCCCCACACCTCTGGCCTGCACCCCAGTTCTTGTATGCATAGATAAATAAATCTTTAAAAAAATATAAAGTTTGGATCAAAGGAATGATGAGTTCATGCTATCTCCCCCAAAATCTAGTTTTTAGGTAACAGATGGGAAGTTTAAAAATAATGCACTCTTTCCAAAGCATTCTATAATAAGCACAGATCAAATTTATAACAAAACAACAACAAAAGAACTGCATACCACTACATAGCAAGCAAATAAAATTCACATCTTATTTTATTTTATATCAGAGCAAAAGCTTTCTACCTTTCTTCTTCCTTTGGGCTTTTCATGGCTCCAGGTTTCTAAAATAGTAGCAAATCAACTAAGCAGGGAAGAGCCACAACTACATGATCTGTGACATCTTTGTTCCTTACATATCTTGCAGCGAGCCACTTAATTATTTCCGCTATGACTAGTATCAAGTATTCATTTTTGTGAGACCCCAGCAAATACCAAGATGCGCATTCTCTGCTAATCCACATTTTAGAGTCATCAGAACACCCAGCATTGTAGATTACCACCCATGTTTAATGTTACATGAGTCAAATCCAAATGCAATACAACTTGCCTATAAGAATGTTTTCTTAACATTTGTGCTAATAAACTCATGCTGCAGTGGCTGCAGATAGCTTCAGAGTGCTGAGACTTAACCCCTTGTGCCACCAGGGAGGTCCCTAGTTGTGTTTTTTGAAAAAGATGAAGGAATTTTGAACTTCTATCTAGAAAGCGCTCATATCTAACTAAGCTCTCATATCTAACTAAATACAAACAAGTCTAGAGGTAAGAGGTTTTCTTTATCTCTCCTTGATTTTGCAAGACCTAAAACTTTAGTCCCTAAGACGTTCCCAGAATATGATCAAACCTTTCTTTCAAGTGTGTGCCCCAACATATCCTACCTCCAATCATCTACAGTTTCTTTGTTCCTTCAAAGACAGAACAACTGAAATCACCTTTCAAGCCTCTCCCACTTGGATGATGCCCTCTATAAGTTTCATGACAGATGGCAACTAATTTCTGTTTAAACATTCCAAACAGGGCCTCCCTGGTGGTGCAAGGGGTTAAGCAATGTACTATGAAGCATCTGTAGCCACTGCAGCGCAAGTTGGATCCCCGGCCAGCGAGGGGTCACACATGGCACAGCAGACTTCTCCTGGCTTGCCGGCTGCTCCTCTCAGCAGTGTATTTCAGCCTATCTACCGGTTCTTCTCCCCACTCTGTCTCTGGTGAATTCTCTCACTTCCCCCCATCTCTAGCCTGTACCCCAGTTCTTGTCTGCATAAATAATGTTTATAAAAAATTAAATAAACATCCCAAACACAGGGTGTCCCAGTTACATTTGCACCCCCTTACCCTGCCCAAGTTCACATTCCAAAGCGCTCATCCTAGTGTGACTGTTTGGGGATGGGCTCACTAAGAAAGTAACTACAGTTAAATAAGGTCATACGGTGGGGACCCTGACCTGATGGGAGGACGAGTGGAGAAGGCAAGCACTCCAGAACCAGGAAAAGAGCTCTCACTAGAAAGTAAATCAGAGGGGACGTAGGCCTCGCATACCAGGCCTCCAGAAGTGTAAGAAAATCAGTTTTTCTTGTTTTTTTTTTTAAAAAGATTTATTTATTTATGCATACAAGAGCTGGGGTACAGGCCAGAGTCGAGGGAAGTAAGAGGATTCACCAGATAGAGCTTGGAGCAGAACAGGCAGAGTGACCGAAACACACTGCTGAGGGCAGCAGCAGGCAAGGCAAAAAAGGTCTGCTGTGTCATGTGGGTTTCCTCCCTGGCCAGCAGCAGGGATCAAACTTGTGCTGCAGTGGCTGAGGTTTGCTTCATAGTGTGTTGATTAACCCACTACGCCACCAGGGAGGCCCGTTTCTCTTGTTTAAGTCACCTAGTTTGTGGGATTTTGTTATGGTAGCTGACTAATACGCCCTACTTCACACAATGGCCAATTCTACTCTCAAAAAACTCTAAGTGTTTAAAAAAGAACCAAAAACCTCTATTTCAAGCAGAAATCTGGTTTCTGCTACCTCCACTCAATAATCCAATGTCTGCCGTCTGGAACCACATGGAAGAAATTTAACAAATCTTCTCAATTATAAAAAATTAAGTAGCATTCTAGATAACTTAACAATTCTTATGCTTTCTTAGAAATGTTCTAATTTGTATGAATACTCTCTTTAAAAGTGGCAGTTGGAAAGAGTCTTCAAATACTCTATAAATATAAATAGTACAGGTACACTATAGCATGGTAGAACAATCCTGAGGAAACGTTACTTTCTATTCCTGGCTACCCCCCAATCTTTTTTTTTTAAGATTTATTTATTTATGCACACAAGAACTGGGGTACAGGCCACAGGTGTGTGGGATGAGAGGATTCACCAGAGACAGAATGGGGAACAGAAAAGGCAGATGAACTAAAATATCCATGTAACACCTGGAACAAGTAACAGAACAGATCAGGGCACTTTGTTTGAATTTTGTTGCTGTTGCTATATATGTTTTTTAAGATCAGGATTCAAATCGGGTAATATGTTAATCTGTGAACAAACTCACAATACTTTTAAATTTTTTCAGTGATGAGATATGAGCCTATTTCCTCCTTTTAGGCAATCTGGTATTTCCCCTTTAATTCAAAAAACTATATAACACACTATTTCCAGTGGCAGTGAGAATGAAAGTTAGAAATTCAAGGTGGCAGGTTTTACTTTTCATTGTTTCACCATTCTTTAGAGTTCACCTTTCTACCATATGCACCTATTAGATTTACGTAAAGAAATTAAAAAAAAAAAAAAAAAAAAAAGCATGCCGGTACAATCTCTTCAGGTTATACTACCAAACAGCATTTTTAAAAAGAGGAAATACTATTGAATTTTTTCTAAAGATGCAACATATGGCCATTAAAGCATGACAAATGCTGAGAGATCTAGGCTACAGCTAACTCGATATATAGATTCCCTTTAGAATTCACTTGTTTCCTTCATAATCATAATTGTGTTTTACCTTAACTACTTTTGCTTCTATTACGTGGGTCTCCAGCCCTGGGTCTAAATTGAAGTGAAAAGTGTCTTAATGCGCCAGCAATAGCATTGCAAAGTCTTTAGTCTGGGATATTGCAGCTTTGCAGCCTTAATGGCTTTGTCCTTGACTGGAGATGCACAAGCACATTCATTTCCTGTCAGGCTCTCTGAGGCTAATGGGCTTTCCAACTGCAGTTTTCACGGGCTTCTAATGACTCCGAGCAGCAGAGGGGGCTCTGGGGGCACAGTGCCATTTCTGGCAGAGTTCCTGGGAGAAAGGGAACCCTGAAAGATGCACTTCATAAGCTCCTTGTTCTGGGAAAACAGAAAGGCAAGCTCTAGCAGTGAATTTTTATTTTCCTCCATAATTCTCCTTTTAGGATAATGTTCAGGTGAAGGAAAGACAAGACAATCTGATGAAAGAATGGTGAAAGACCTGAAATTAAAGTATGGATCAGTGCTTATGTAAACAAGAGTGGCATAAAGTATTCTCCCCTAAAAAAAAAATCCCCCCTCCAGGAATTGGAGGAAAATACAAAATTGGAGTTACAATCCAAGACATTTTTTAAATTAAGATAATTGTGGGAGGGCCTACCTGGTGGCGCACGGGTTGAAGTCAGCACTATGCAGCTACTGGCAGCCACTATAGCACCGAGCTGGATCCTCATTCAGGGAACTGGCCCACATGGTGTAGCTGACCTCTCCTGCCTCACACGCTGCTCCCCTCAGCAGCATGTTTCAGTGGATCTGCCTGTTCTACACCCCTGCTCTGTCTCTGGTGAATCCCCTCAAGCCATCCCCCCACACCTCTGGCCTACACCCCAGTTCTTATGCACGTTAATAAAAATATTTTTTTTTAAAAAAAAGGTAATTATAGTAGTAAATGAGAAGAAAATGGGACATTTACTCCATGAAAATGATTATAAGATGCACTGTCGATAATAATAAGGTAACTGGTTTTTTTGGGCCTCCCTGGTGGCACAGCGGGTTGAGCACCGCACTGTGAAGCATCAGCAGCACAGCAGAACGAGTTCGACCACTAGCCAGGAAAGGGACCCACATGGCGCAGCAGACCTCTCCTGCCTCACCTGCTGCTCCCCTCAGCAGTGTATTTTGGTCGATCTGCCTGTTCTGCTCCCTGCTCTGTCTCTGGTGAATCCTCCCACCTCCTGTATGCATAAATAAATAAATCTTTTTTTTAAAAAATGAATAAGGTGATTGGTTTTTAAAGAAAGAGCAAAATTATCAAAAAATTATTTGTTCCACTTTTATATTATAAGATGTGCAAAGCAATAGACAATATACCAGGACCACACCCAAAGAGCAGTCCCCAGTGCAGAGACAACATGAGAAATGGAGGGTCACTCCCAAAATGAATGATGACAGAGAAAGCCTGCATGGGCTTCCATTTCTGACCCCCTTCAGTATGAACTACATTTCCCTGGAGGTCCAATTTGATGTACAAAACAGACAACTGAAGCTAGCTCAGCAAGTCAGAAATCAGTACTAAGTACCAGCGCTGCCTATAAATGATGATGTGGAGAAGTTGGAAGTTATTATAAATTCAATTTTCCCCACACACAAAAAAATGAGCAAACCAACAGATGCAATTCCAGGCAAGAGAGGGGGAGGGGAGAGTCTACACTGCAAAGGTGAGTAGGGGAGGAGCCTCATCTGACAATCAGCCATCCTCACATCCCTTCTTACTCCCCAAACACACACAAGATGCTAGCTAGCAATCCTCTCTCGGCAGCCTGGTAGCTGCTCTCAAAGATCTGATTCCAAGACACCGCAAGGGGACAGGAAGGCATAAGGTCCAGCTTCAGAGAAAGACATGACGAACCCTTAAGGAAAGGAACTGATTCTAGCTATCTCTGTCTTCCCAGACCTTTGCCCTGGAGAATCTCACCGAGTCTTCCAAGGCTGTTTGATGAAGTTGTAGTGGATTCGGAGTCACAACTATTCAGCATTTGTGTTTAGCAGGGTGCTGACACCATTTAAGCCACATAAACCGTGAAGCAACACACCCTTTTGAAAACATTTCCATATACATATATGTATATACATGACTATAAAAAGAAATCAGATTGTGTGTGAGTTAATCTGATTTCTTTTTTTTACTATAATCTTGACAGCTAATTAGTTATAATCCTGATTTATAAAAGCTGAACAAGAACACACAGGACTTTCCTAAAACAGGAGTTAGGTAGCAAAGGTGGACCTCCCTCTGTGCTATGCAATGATCAGCACACCTCTCTCTGAATTTGGGCATTCAAATTCCAGCAGCCACAGAAAGAGAAGGGCTGGAGACTGCTACCCTTCCTGGCTGCTCGAGATCCCACTGCAAACAAAACACCTTTCTCTGTGGAAGAGGTGACTGTGGCAACCTGGACTCGACCACACAGGGTTGAGAGAGTCCTTCCTAGAGAGGATTCTGTAAAGGTTGTGGTTGCCCCTTTAAAAAGAAGAACAGAAGCCTGAAGAACAGGACCTCCCTGGAGGCACAGCAGCCCCAGTTCAATTCCCACCGGGGCTCAGCAGATCTCTCCCGCCTTGCCTACTGCTCCCCTCACCAGTGTATTTCCATTGATCTCTTACAGGACAGGGAGAGGGGGCACTTTAGAACTTTTAAACCTGACCTCTCTGAATGGGTTTTGTTATTTGTTGTATTAAGATAAAAATATAAGATTTTTAATGGAAAGGAATTTTAATATAATTAGGGTATAATATAGATAGGATAAAGAATATAGATATTAAGTTAAGTATTTAAAGTTATTTATTTTTGAAGGTACAAGTTTAGCTAAATAGTATTGGCTTGAAGCAAGACTTAAAAGCTTGCTACAAGTTTAAAGGACTTTTTAGTAGAGATCCATAGAAAAGGGTTAGAATTTGACAAATTTGGGAGGAAAAGAGCAAAATTAAAATCAAGATGAAAGCTGCCATTGTTAACCTCCCCCATGGTTTTTTTTTTTTTTTAAAGATTTTTTTTTTTTAAGATTTATTTATTTATGCATACAAGCACTGGGGTACAGGCCAGAGGTGTGGGGGGTGAGAGGATTCACCACAGAGAGCGGGGA